>JAOEHY010044745.1:0-17499 GCA_025447955.1 Psilopsiagon aurifrons
GCCACTAGGATGATCAGGGTGCTGGAGCACCTCCCATGTGAAGACAGGCTGAGAGAATTGGGGCAGTTCAGCCTGGGCACGGCCAGCGCCCCGGCGGCGTGGCCACGGCTGGCACCGGCCAGACGCGTTGTATTCAAAGACAAGGCTCCGGTTCAGGCGTAAAAGAGCAAAAAGCGTTTTGGTTTACAGCTTCAGAGCTGAAATCTGTAAGTAACCTTCCCCTTCTACTGCCGTGAATCAAGATGTATGAAGCATTTGTGTTAAAAGGAAGCCGAAGTCTACGGAAAGGAGATAGCTATTGCCGCTGTCCAGCCTCAAATATTACCAAAGTTGCTGGAGACAGATTTACCACTCTCCCCTTCCATTCTGAACTTGAAAATACATATTTACAGCTCAATGTAAACTAAGAGTATCAGTTTATGAAATAAGTCAGGAACTCACAAGCTAGCATAGGTGGCTTGAGCCAACTGATTTCCCAAGATCTAATAAAGGTGTTGTGAGGGATATTTGAAAAGACCATTCAAGAGGTAACCGTGAGAAGCAGCTACTGTAAAGGCAAATGCAGCAGTTGTTTCCCATTTCTGTACAAGCAAAGATCATAGCGCTACAAGCTGATCTGACAAGACAGCAGCTAAAAAGGGTTCAGTGAACAGAGGAGAGCACCCTGAAATTATGGCCTTCTTCACTACAGCTAGAGGGAAAAGCTTCAGTCCTAATACAAACTTAACATCCTGAACACTCAAGTTCTCACACGTTAATATTACTTGTCTTTTTTAAATACACCATAGGTCTGAGCTAATCTTCTACTCTTGCATCTCAGACTTTCCCAGTGAATGATTCTTCGTTGCTAGTGCAAACAGGCTCTGTATCCTCCAGACATGAGCCACTGGAGGGCAACATTACCCATTCGACTTACAATGTAGTCCAGCATACAAAAAAACAACTCTTGAAATGGTAGTAGCTGGCCAATAAAAGTAATACAATTAACAAACTAACACGCTTTCAACAGCACCCTCTCTTGCCCAAGGCAAGTGTTGAACGTTATGAATTCATACTTCAGAGACATTAAGCTGAACTTATTTGTGTGAGTCTAATTAACCAATTTTTTTTCCATGTCAGTTGACACTATCTCAGACAGCAAAAATGCCAACCTGATAGCATTTGCTTCGTAGAAAAAGATGTAAATTTAAGAAGTGAAATATTTAAGACTATACATTATGCAAGACTATGCCATTATAATACTACGTTAGGTTACTCAGCCTGCAAAACTTGCCACAATGCAGAGAACCGCTCAACCTTGCTGAGTGGCTATTTTCCCCTTCAGAAAATCAGAGCCAAAAGCACTACTGGATACTTACTGTTCTTTCCCATTGATTTCATGTTGGGCAACTGCAAAGGAGATCAAGCAATAGTACTCTTAAGAGCATTAAGTGCAAGGAAGCAGCTTTCATCTGTTTTCCTAGTCAAGCTCCAGACAGAAATGCAATTATTCTAGAACAAACATGCTATAAAAATTGTTGGGTTTTCAAAGACCTTATTTGGTTCACCTTTTCATGACTCCCTCTGATGCTTGGAATCCTCCTACTAACAAGTTCTCTTCACTGTCAAGTGTCATGGAGTTGTCCCACAACTTTAAGGATTAACCGAGTCAAGACAGCTGACAGCTGGCTGTAAGATGCTTTTCTTCCCTGTACTTATAAAGGTTAAGGAGCCCTGAGCTTCTGATTTGCTCCTGGTGGCCAGCAGTCCCAGAGGCTACACCACCTTCAGAAGGTATCTATCTCCTCCAAGGAGACCAAAGCCTGACCACATGCAGACCACTCGCTTCAGCCACGTGAAAGCAGCTTCACCTCTGCTCCTTGTTCAGGAAGGCTATGGATAAATACAATACAGATCTGGCTGCCTCCATCAGTGGTGGAACTTAAAACCAAAGTCATAGCAGCTCTGACTCAGTAGTGCTTATTACCTTGTATGCAAAGGAATCAGACTCCTTGACTTCAGTTAAAGGCAAACCAACTTCTCACTCTGGAAAGGTTTCTCTCCTGTAAGACCTGCATCTTCTCTGATACTTGCCACACTGCTATACAATTTACCTTGGAGAAAACTACTCATGCTTCAAGGAGCATATTAGTAGTAGAGCATTACACCTCATTGCCTGTCCATTTAGTATGCTTAGCTACATCAGATTTTGTACCTTCCAGTGATATTAGTCTGAAGACTCTATCATAGAATCATTTATATGTTGGAAAAGTCCTTTAAGATAATTAAGTCCAACTGTTAATCCAATACTTCGTAGTTCACCACTAAACCATGTCCCTAAGCACCAAATCTACACATCTTTTAAATACCTCCAGAGATGGTGACTCACCCACTTCCCTGGGCAGCCTGTATACAGATCAATGCAAGTTAATTTTAAGTGCGATGTAGAGATCAATGCAAGTTAATTTTAAGTGTGATGTAGAAGTCAAGACAATTGGATAAAAGGAAGCCAATCGTAAAAAAATAACCTACTGTGCTTTTGGTGCGCAAGTAGTGTGGCTCTCTTCACTTGCTGAACGTGTAATTTGGCTCAGCTTGTGCCTCCTGAGCTCTGCTGTTTGGTCTTCCTAGTCTTCCACTCCCAGAAATCAGGAAAACCTATCACCAGTGACACCACCTACTTTGCTCTCATCTTCGTAACTTGTACTTCAGGGACAAGGGAAAGCAGAATTTTTGTACTGGCCTAAAGTTCCCAGGAACAGAATCTAAACATATCAAGTGATTGTTCCCCACTCATCTTCAGGAAAGAAGCCTTGAAAAGTCTCAGTTTGAGTAGACCAGAAAACAGAAAGTAAACAAGAGCTGGACATGGAAAATCCTCAGGTGATACCTGCAAGCCAATCTACACACAGGTATTCTGTGGAATTACGAAAGAGTTAGCAAAGCAACATACTTGAAATAAAATATTATGATTATGACCTATTTTTATGGAACTCAGATAACTAGGGAATTTCAGTAGTGTCCAATACATCTGGCTTCAACTCTGAGGCACATGACACTTAAAGCAGGCATCTAATACTGTTTCCCACTGTGCTTTACAAGTTCCATGAGTCAGACCTGAGTTATAAACTCCCTTTTATAAAGCCCATTCATTTCTTCAGGGCTCTTACTTCACACTATTTAACAAGTTTATTTTCTAAAAAAAAAAAGATGGGATTAAAATTTGATTAAAATACCAAGACATTTTATAGCTTTCTCTCATCATTAAGAGAAACCAGACTTGATAACCTGACAAATTCACATGGCATTTGTTATCACTTGAAAGCAATTTAATACTCTTACTTCACTGGGCCAGCAAAGATGACATTTTCCATGTATTATCTGCCTTCTTAATGTCTGCTCAGTAATAATCATAGCTTCTCTATGACTGAGTAAATAAAGTGTTGTGAATTCTGTAGTGTTTTTAAAGATGAGTCACTTGGGATGCTTGCCAGCTGTCAGAAGTCATAAGAGAACTCTTACTGACATTGTACCACTTCTAAGTAGATTAGCCAGCTAGTTACTACTCCTGTCTTGGTGAAGTGCTTGATTGCTCTAACATGTGTTCCATTTTTAAGAACAAGTGATAATAGAGCAATTAAGCACCTCACCAAGACCGCAGAACCACAAGCTCTGAGAAATAGCAGGTTTGTAGTGTAGAAGTTGAGACAGGATTCATCATGTCATGTTAAGAACCTAAAGCAAAACTAAGCTACATAGCCAAGAATCATCCTGCCATTTTTGCACACTGTTCACAGGACCAAGATCCAGCAGAAGGATGGATGCTGAACTGAAGAAGCTAACCCCAATTGAGCAAAGTTGGACTACAGTCTCCGAAAGTCCTTTCTCACCTCAACTACTCTGTGATCCTAAGCTTAGTCAGTCACAAGTCAAAGGTTAAGTAGCCATACAGAACTCCTTTGTCCCCCACAACTGTAGTAAGTGGCAGTTCTCAGTTAAAACATTTGAAAAGGTTTTCTTCAGAGTGAAAAGGACAAAAAAGCCTCACCAAAAGCCTCCGAACTTTGTCATTTAAAGACCACAAGCTCTGTTATAGGCTTAGCTTCAGAGCTAACTTTTGAGATGTTCAGTTTGCTAAGATGCATATTTAAAGAGTGGCAGACAAGTTTGGACTTCCGCCTGCACTGAAATACAAAGTTTGCTCTTAACAACCCACCTCAGATTCAGCGACTCACCATCACTTTCTTGGGATAACATCCTTTTCATAGGATTTCCTTCACAGAGTACCAAAGACGGTACCAAGCAAGAGAAGTTATGCAGCTGAGAATTGTCAACAAGTTCATACACAAACAGTGACTTTGACGCTTGGCTGAGTTGGTTTTATCTAGAACACATTCTTTCTTGCATTACTTCATTATCTGCTTCAACTGTTCAACAGTTATGTATTTAAAGTGTACATAAAATTGCATAATGGTAAGAGATCAAACAAGAAGAGCACAGCATGCTCTCATAGGAGATGCAGGGCATGAACTGAACTACCATGTCTTCCAAGACTGAACTACCATGTCTTCCAGGAAACCTTTATTCCCACCAGGACTGGGACTCCCTAACCTTGAGTTATAACCAGTTCATGTGAAAAAGGAAAAAAACCCAACTTGATGAACAATAAGAAACTTCTAATGTTTAGCATCTTGAACACTGTAGAAGTTTTCTACAGTGTAAGACTGCAGACAAATGTTCTAACTAAGCCAGAGAAAGTTCTGGAAGAATTCACAATAGAGCTTTCATTTTCTAGCTCTTCTATTATCAAAAGTATTCTTAAACATGCTCCCTTCTTTACAGGTATATCTCCTGCAAAGCGAGATGTCCTTAGACCAACTGCATGGAAGTACCAGGGTTCATAACAGCAACAACCTTGAGGTTAATACCATAGTCGCAAAACCTCTCTCATTTCTCTCAAGAATTGTGAGAGCTGGTCTGCTTGAAGTTACTGGAAATAAAATAGCTCTTTCATTTGCCGAAGGAGAAGCAATCATATAACAAATATTGTTAATATATATTTAGTAGATGGGTTTTGCAGATCTGTTTTACTTCAAGCTGTTTAGCACCATGGATGTCACTCACATGCGTCTTTCAGGAACATCTTTCATCAGGTACAGTTAAGGAGTCTGGTATTCAATTAAATTTGATAATGTTTCCATGATCAATCTTGTCAATTTTAACAGTAGCTATGAAGTTGAGAGGAAGAGGATACCTTTCCTCAGCTTTCCCAAGGGAGCTCCCAGAAGTTTGAGGCCAAACAGAACTTCTGTAGAGGACATATACTAAAACCCAATCTTTGATATGTGATAGTATAAGATATAATATTCCACAAAAATGCAAATGGTGAGTAGGAAAAAGGATCAGATAGTACTGCATAGATTAGCTTAGGACTTCACTAGCACCGAGCTTCTCCTCAAGTAGTGTCCAATCAGGACAGAGGACAATTATCCAAAAAGAGAATGGTGTCTGTTCTGCCAATGGGAGGAATAAGCATAAGCAGTTAAAGCCCTTTTATACTTGAATATTAACATTCAATGCTTCAGTCTGGGATAACAAGGAGGCCATGACAAACTCTAGTGAAACAAGATAGCTGCTAGCTACAACATACACAATACCTGAGAGGGCACATGTACGAAACCTTCACAGGTTGCAGGAAATGCTCATGATGGTGGAAGCAAGAGCTACCCCTCCTTCTCATCACCATCATTCCAGGCATTAGAAACTCTGCAATAGGCCTTTTTACACCAGTAGGATGAAATGCTTGCCACCATGCAACACTAATGAAGTGGACAACAAAGCAGTACCATTAGCTATCTGCATCAGCATTTCAGTAATTGGGATCAAGTCCCTCCAGTTACCAAGCTTGTGCAGGAAGATGCACAAGCAGCATTATACACAGTCCCAGGCAAAGCAGTGGTTTTGTTACAGGCTAAAGACAGTATAAACCAGAAAAGCTGGAAGTGAACTCTGCTCTGACAATATAACTGGTAGGTACATTCTCAAAATGCCTGTGATTTGGTTTTGTTATGTTTACTTTTAAGCAGTTATGTGTTCCAGTCTACCTACCAGGATACTCAGTGAGCAAAATATCAGATTTAAGTTCTCCTACAAGATCATGTTCTTAAAAGTTAACCTGAATTTATGTCTATCAACAGCTAAAGCTATAGCTGAAAAAAAAAAAAACCACAAAACCCTGTGTTCAGGTTGCTACTACAAGCAACTTGTAGTAGGACTGTTCCACAGAAATCTCAAGTCAAATTTGGGAGAGTGAGACGTGCAGCTCTCAGCTAACTCCTGTGTTCAAGTCAGAATGCAAAAATAACATCCATACCATTGTATCAGATGTTTTACAGATGCACAGCAAGAAAGAAAAGCAATTTTACACACAGCAGAAAGTCAGATTTGAAGATAGTCCATATCTAGCACAGAAAAAAAATTCCTAAGAAATTGAGACTCAGATGAAGACAGTAGCCCCCAAAAAGGATATTAAGAGTAAATAAAGCTTCAGAAGCATGGCAAGAGAGGACTGAGTAAAGCAAGATTATTTTCTGAACTCCAAGATGCAAGGAGGAAGTTG
This sequence comes from Psilopsiagon aurifrons, assembly GCA_025447955.1. Lineage (NCBI taxonomy): Eukaryota > Metazoa > Chordata > Aves > Psittaciformes > Psittacidae > Psilopsiagon > Psilopsiagon aurifrons. The sequence goes on from JAOEHY010044745.1 coordinate 6,599, forward strand.
TCATCAATCAAGCTAACCCAGACACTGCAAAGGAAATTAAACAGACACAGGTCTAACTTGACTCTTTTTCTTTTCATAGCTATGCAATATGTGTGGATTATCAAAATTAACAAGATAAAGAAGGGTATTGTTGGGTAGAAAAGTTACCCTGTGTGATACACTTCAGAACTCAAAACTCCAGAGTAGCTGCCTGTAAGAGTAGAGAGCGAACTGCTCTCCAACAGCAGCTGCCATGTGGCCACTAGTTTGGGATTGCTTACTTTGAAGTCTACAGAGCCACATGTAGCTCACACATGTCAGTCTTAGGGATGCATTAATCTAGTTCTCAGGAGCATAGATGTTAAAAATCATACAGTACTAACACCTACCAGCATACTTCAGGGATCAGAGTAAAAAGTGCTGCTGCAAAATGGGAGCTCAGCTGAGCAAGAAAAGCTTGGGTATTCCCTGCTCATTGCAGGGGAGATGGACCAGACCTTCGAAGGTCCCTTCCAACCCAAACTACTCTGATACACTGGCCAATCCAAGGAGGACTGATTTGCCAAGGAAATGTAGCTATAGAAGAACTGCAGTAAGGTAGCTGCAGAGGTACTCATAGTATAGGTAGATCAGTAGTTACAAGATACACAACATCAGTAGCTCACACAGTAGGTGGCTAGAACCACACACATTTGTCAAAGACTTCTTGTAGCATTAGTTGACACAAAAGCAACTGTCGAGATCACAGAAACAAGAACAAGAACTCCATTTGCTTGGACTTGTTAATGTAAGCCTGAACAAGAATAGCATATGCCTTGTGAAGTCACTTCTTTGTTTATCACCAATTTAAGCGACATTTGGTGACACTGAAAAAGATCTCTGAATAATCTTAAATTACAAACTAGAAAGTTCTTAACTCCAGCAAGTTCAAGGCACAGAACACAGCCTGTTTTGAAGAACAGCCTTTATCAAATTGTGAATGGAAATCCATGCTGCAAGCTGAGACAGCTGGAGCCTAGATTTTGATGCAGATACCCAAGTTCATTTGGATGAAGCAGCTAAATGCTATCACTGATGAACAAAACAGATCCTTAGCAGAACATTAGAGACACTTCAGAGAACTAAGAAGCAGCATCCAGGGTTATGCTACTGCAGGAGTATGCAGATTAGCAAAACCTGTATACACAGAAAAAGATTCAGATGCATGATCATGCACAAATGCTGTGCATTTCCAGAGACAGTACTCAGAGGGAAATGATAAGAAGTAGGTCCACCCAATAAAATTTGCTTCCCTCTGAATGAACAGCAGATACTCACATACTTAAAGCAAAAATAAGTTGGCAGAATACTTGGGTATGTGAGAGCAAAGGTGCCTAAGGCTGCCTGTGGCCCAAATTAAGGTCTCCTTGGCATACTTTCTGCTTCTTTCAACAGCAAGATAAAGGCGTCATATTTCATTCCCTCTAACAATCCTCAAATGAAGTTTTTGCAAGACCACAAGAGGAAGCACACTTTGCCTAAAATAGATCTTCTTCATCTCCCAAGTCATTTTGTACCTGCTCACCGTAATGTCAAAACCAAGCAGCTTCTGCCGATACTGCTGAGCTAATAAGATTGCATGAGACAAATATAATCTATTCTTATTCTGCCTCATGCTCCATAGCCACAATTGTCAGCTAAACTCCAAGCCTAACCTGTATCACTAGTAAGTAAAAAGAACTCGGCCCTTTCTTCCCCTGCCCCAGCTTCAAAACTAAGTTCACAAAAACATTAGAGGCATTAGTAACTGACAGTAGTTAGAACAAGTGTTTTGTTCTTGTTCTTAATTTCCCGTAGTGCATTGGACAAAAGTGGTATTTCCAGAAGCTTCACTCTTCTTCCACTCTTCCTTTAGCTGTTCTCCAGACTCACTTGTTTATTTGGTAGCACCTTGTCATCATAACCACAACTTGAAGGAGGTTTTTTTCGTGGTATACAACATTGTGTCTGATTTATGAGAATCAATGATACATCTGGGGCCTGAAAAAATAAATTTCAGGCAGCAGATAAATTAGATCTAATAGCCTGACAGAGTTGAACACTCAGCTTCAGCAGCTACTGTTCAACACCAGAATTTTAAACAGACAAGAAGTACTGCAGCTCCAGCAAGCCCAAGGAACCTCTTGAGCTGTACCTGAAACCCCTCAAGTCAAAATCCAAACCCTTGATGTGCAATAAGTTTTCTAAGAGCTTTTTCAAACAAACAACTGACATTTCTCAAACTCAGATTCAACTCTGAAAGCTACCTACGAGTTCCATGTTTTCATCAGTACTACAAAGGCACCAAAATATCCTACACGCAATTAGTCATCAGTTTCTTCCAACTAACACCACACAACTTTAACGAGCTCCTTAAAAAGCAGCAGTGAGGCAGCTGTGAAGGAAGTAATGGAGTCACTGGTTCTGTAAGAACTTGATATACCAAATACTACTGTTCCCTGTTTGGGGTTACACAGCTTAGAGACTTTGGAGAACTATGTTTCTGTTCACCTATTTGTCATGTCAATGTGTCACTGCTCTTCACTTTTTAACCTCCTGGATTAGTATGGCCTACCAACTGCCAGTCAAGCTCAAAACACATTTCCACACATTTGGAAGACCTGTACAAATCTTCAGCCTTTGACACGGTTTGAAGGTGTCCTGGGTTCAGCAGTAGCAGTCATTTTTCTCCTTTTTAGTAGCTGGTGCAGCGCTGTGGTTTTGACTTCCAGCCTGAGAACAGCACTGGTAACACTGATGTTTTTAGCTGTTGCTCAGTAATGTTTACTCTGACCAAGGACTTACTGAGTCTCATGCTCTGCCAGGGAAGAAGGGAAGCCAGGAGGAAGCAGAGACAGGGCGCCTGACCCAAACTGGCCCAAGAGGTATTCCACACCACAGCACATCATGCCCAATGTATAAACTGAAGGCAGTTACCCAGAAGGGTGAGACCACTGCTCGCGTTGGGCTGGGTATCGGTCGGTGGGTGGTGAGCGGTTGTATTCTCTTCCCTTGTTGTTTCCCTTATTATTATTGGTGGTAGCAGCAGTGGTTTGTGTTATACCTCAGTTACTGGATTGTTCTTATCTCAACCCACAGGAGTTACATTCTTTTGATTCTCTTCCACATCCCTCTGGGAGTGGGGGGAGGAAGGGAGGGGAGTGAGCGAGCTGCTGCGTGGTTCTGGGTTGCCAGCTGGGCTTACACCACGACAGAAAGACACTGGATTTAGAGCTCCTTATTTAACATCACTTGGAAGCATTTTATACACAAAGCGACAGTGCAAATGTACATTTCACTGTGCAGACACCGAAAAACATGTGTCCATTCTGCATGCACTTCCAGCCTCTGAGATATGGACAACTTAACTAAGTTACTTTTGAATTTACAGCTCAAGAAATCTTCCTGTTCAAAAGAAGAAAAAAAACCCAAACAAGACCAGCTTAGTTACTAAACTATTGTATTTGACAATGCAGAATGGCAACTCTATTCTCTCCTCCCAGTTTCATTATTCGCAGTTTTTGGAATTTATCAAAGATTTGGTTGTTAAAGCAGTTTAAAAAAGTGAACATAAGGTGGCAGAAGTTACAGCTAAACTGGATTCTTACACTTCAAAGAAGAAAAAAAAACCATCTCTCCCCCAAATAATCCCACTCAGGGAAGATCCTTAAGTTCTAGCACTTATGTCAGATAAACCTTGGATAACCATGACTAGTAATCCCATTTGCAGGCCATGTACATAAGTTTCAAGCACAGTGGATCTGTTAGGTGATTAATGGAACATTTCAAAACCAGCCATCAGAAATCTCCTTAGCCAAACTGACAGTCATAGCTAAGCCTTAGAAGACATCAGTTACAGCCTTCTCTCCTCCCACCTTTGAGGCTTGTTTTCCTGTATTAATATTGGTTGAAGCTAAAGCTACCTTTGGTACATCATAATTCTATTAGCATTTTAGCACACAAGTGGGTTTTCTTTCATTTCTGCAATGCATCTGTTCCTGTAATGATTTACTAACAGCTTTAAGCATATCAACTGCAAGCACAGTTGATCTTGACTTCAAAGAGAACAATTTAAACAAGAAAAAATAACATTTTCTCATTTATATGCTCATGATGTAAAGCTATCTGTATTCTACTAAAAGCCCAGAGGCCTGTAACATGGCTTCTGGCCAGCATTAGATTAGAAAGATTTACCGCATACATACTGACCTTTTGCTCTAAAGCATTCCAAAAGCTGTTCTTCATTCTGTCCACCCATAGTTCAGTAAAACCCACAACAAAAGCGCCTGCCCATTTTACAGTTACCTAGAGAGAAGCATCTCTTCCAGCGATGGCAGAGAGACATGATGTTCATTCCTCCTTGCACTGGCTGCATGAAGATGAAAACAGCAGTAGTATTTCAAAGAGCTCTACAGCATTAGCAGGTCTCAAAGCTGAGTAAAGTGATCCCCATGGAATCCGCGAAATATAGGTTTGCACTTCTGAACTGCTCCGCATCGGATTCACAGGAGGAAAGTGTGCAGTAGATGCCTGTGTACCCCTATACACAAAAAGACAGCTATGGCTCTCACTGGAACACTTTCATGCATTCCGAAAAAACAAGGGGAATTGAGCCTCATCCCGTATTTCAGCACTTGAAACAATGACCTGTCCAGTTCCTGGACTTTGAACCCCATATACCAGCTTTCAAAGCATAATTTCTCAAGTGAAATCCTAATAGAAAGATGCAGTAGAACTCAAGTTCTGTTCCTCCTGGAGGTGCTATCTGTGGTGGTATGGGTCATGAGAGCCATTCATTTCTGCAGGGACAAAGACTTATTTTTTAAGCTTACTTTTCTTTGCCCTTCAGCAGGTTTAATGGCAGAGTATTTTTGCTCTCAAACATAAAGATTAAAAATAATTTAGCTATCACTTCAGCTAATAAAAAATCTCTTCCCTTTAAGAAAGGAAAGAAGAGTTTTCATTTCCCTTTCACCTGCAACAACCCCATTAGTATGAGTCAGATCTACTTATATCCCCTTAACCCAGCTTTTCAGGGCTCTTTCTCCCTGGCAATCTGCCTCCTTGTAGAATTGTGCCTCTCCAGATTATTCATTTGCTTTTGGGATGGGGGATAGAAAAGGAAACATCAGTAGTGTGCTTAAAGCCTTAGGAAACAGCCATAGGAGGAGACAAGGACTTGGGGTTTTTAGACTTTGTGAGGTTACCATCCCAATGAAGTATTAAATCCACAGGACATTTCCCTGTGGCCAACATGCCCACTTCAGCAATGCATCAGCTATTTCTAGTGTTGAGTGCAGTTAAGCCAGGACAGGTGGGTGCTTTGAGAAAGCCAGACCACATCAGCACAAAGAGAAGGCAAGAACCATCACTGGCTCTTAAACACCAACTGCAGGTCAGTTCAGTCTTTCTGAAGCTACCAGCACACTAACATTATACTGTGAACTTTAGAGTTTAGTTCTGTTTACATCTGTGTAAAGCAAGGCTCCAGATGGGAGCAGTGTATCGAGCACATCTTTTACCATCATGAGGAAGCTAGAACAGAGAGTCAGAACACCACCTGGCAACTGGCACAACTGAAGGTGGTGAGAGATAATCACACACAGGGTATCAAATATTTATGAGCAAGACAGTGACAGGAAACCATGGAAGACACCGCTAGCTACAAGTAAGTGCTTTTTCCTCAAGAGAGGAAGGTAACTCAAAATTTTAGCTGCTCTTATCCAGCTTTCATTAGGGAAGCACATTGCATAATACATGAGGAAAACATCCGAGAACATTGTTTGAGGACATTATCTATTCCCTACACAGACAAATCCATGAGCAGACTGTACTGTATCTGTTTGTCCTCCCTACATAGCTGTACTCCAGTTTTCTTAATAAAAATGATTAAGAACACATCAACTGACAGGGCCAGCCTAGATTAGCAGTTCCCCATTTTGGTAACTTATCTTTTGGATAATTTATCTCAAACCAAGATAATCTCACATTATCCAAACTAGTGAGATCTGACAGCAAACTGCAAACCCACTGTTACCACATCTAGAAATAAGGATGCCAACATCACCAGAGCAGCCAGGTCCAGAACAGGCCAGGCAGGGTGCTGGCTGCTCTCTGTCCTGGACTCCCACTTGCACCCTACAACCTCACCACGGTCACCTCTGAACCCACCTCATTTTAAAGTCTCAGACATTGCTGAAATGTATGCTCTTGGTGACATATCTGCCTAACACCATTCTACATGAAAGCACAACTAAGTCAGCCACAGAACTTAGTGAGAAGATCTGTATCGCATGCTCCCTAACAAAACCTCCCTCAGATCTTTCCAAACTTAGTACTAGACACACCAGACAAGTCCATCTTCGTATGAGTAAGCCCAAGCTATGTATTTGGGATGCAAGTCTCCTAAAAAGAGTACTTAATCGAACGATAGAATTATAATAGGATCATACCCCTCTCAATTTTGTACTGCTATTGCTTTTCAAAGAAAGAAGCGTCATGCAAAAACACTGCATTAATACTATAACCTGAAGTTTTTACACACTGCCTTTTTTTTTTTGACAGATGCAATACACATGACACACATATTCAGTAGAGAGGATACAGAGACTGACTTAACCATTCTACCATAACATTTCCTATATTGACTAGCTTTATTTTGTTGCCTTGAAGCCAAGTTTGAACTTGCTCCACATTTAGAAAAGCATCAATAAAACATGAGCTTTTCTCAACATATACTAGCATTACCCTACAGGATTTCTGTGACTATTCCAAAACTGTTGAAATAGCCACATGGAATAAGAGTACAGTATAAAACCATGTCCCTGCACCCAAACTGAACAGTAGTTCTCATTAAGCAAAGTGATGCAGCTCAAATTCTCTCCAAGTTTGCCTGTCCTTAATGCTCCTTCTATCCTTCAATGTCTTGTGCAGACCCCTCCAAGTTCTTCTTGCAGCAAATAGAAAGTACATAAGCTGTGATCACAGTATACTCAAGAACCAGTAGGAAGCATTTTAGGCCAGTACTGTTGGTACATTTACATCGGCGTATGCTGCCTTGTACCAGGACTGCTTTTTATTAGTATTATGCATGGAAGGATTTCAGAGTATCAGCAACTCGGTGCCAACAGCTCCAGGCCCTGACAAAAGCGAGTCACATATGAAAGCATTACAAAATCTTTTCTCAGGCATTGTATTATTTAAGGTCTTGTGTTTGAGGCTTGATTCTGTTCTTTTAAAAAGTTATCTTCTCACCCTTGACCCTTTATAGTAAACGTTTCATATACTCAAGATTGTCTGCAATCACAGCTTGATTGTTCTGCACTGCAGGTTCATCTCCACACATGCTGCCTTTCAGTGAGCTGGAGGCTCAACATAAGGCTGATTGCAAGTATCATGAACACTGGAAGCACTCGGAAGTTACTTTAACGCTGAAAATAAAGTTCAGCCCTGATGCAGTAAATGTTTTTGCATTCAGTTTAGTGATAAAACTCAAAGTACAAGTCATTTCAAGGCCAATGTTTATTCTAGCATAATAGCAGACTTGAAATAAGTTAACTCTTGTGTGTACTTCCCTGGAGATGACAGAGGGGATCTTATCAATGCACACAAGTACCTTAAGGAAGGTTGTCAAGAAGGTGGATCCAGACTCTTTGCAGTGGTGCCCAGCAACAGGATAAGGGGCAGGTAGACTACAACAGGACAAGTTCCATCAGAATTAGGAAAGACTTTGACAGTGTCAAGAGCACTAGAAAAGGCTGCCCAGAAAAGTTGTTGAGTCTCCTTGTCTGGAAATACCGAAAACCCACCTGGATGTGACCTGTGCAACCTGCTCTAGGTATACCATCTTTATCAGGTGGGTTAGACTATGTGATCTCCAGACATCTCTTCCAACACCAACCATTCTGACATATTTAAAAATAAGTTATGTTGTTAAATAACAATTCGGATTCTTAGTATTTTACAACAGAAATATGACAAATGCTTGAACAACGAGTCAGAAAACCTGCATTTAAATAATTTCAAGATTGAATCAGTATCAGTGAAGCTCATGGGAGCTTTGCTGGGATGAACTGACATATTTCCACCCATTGTACCTCACCATCCTACCCCTACCTGTTATTTCATTCTGAAAGGTTAAAAAGCTTTACCATGTTGACTCTTAACATATCAGATTGCTGGCGGTAGCATCTAATTAAGAGATTTAATCCCTTCTCCCAGAGGCTGCTGTTCAGAGAGCAGTGAACAAACATTGAAAACAGCTCTTGTACCATTTGTTTGTCACACAGTATATTCAAGTGATTTAAGATCATTTTACTGACGTATTGAAACCCACCAGTTCAAGCTTAGTTTTCCCAATCAGGAAATCAACTTTTCAAATGCAGGTAAAAGCAGGGTAGTAACTGCTACAGCCACTTGCACTTCAAAGTACCTTCCAGCCAGAAGTTCAGTCATAACCTTTGTTCTTAGCTGGATGTTGCTCAAGTACGGAAACCTGGTCTTCACCCTCCCTGCAGGATTTATCCGTTCAAGATTACACAGAACACTTGTTCAAAAGAATCATGGAATAGAACTGGTGCTCAATGCATGCATTATGTTTTCATGATAGCAAGCATTAACAGATGTGCACACAACTGCCTGCAGGGTTAGTAAGACAATTTGTCTAACAGGCATTTGTTAATAATAAAACAGTAGCTGCAGGATCTCTTTTAAATATATTTCCCTGGCTTGTATAATCAAAGATTCATGTTCTCTACCACGGACTGGAAAATCAGTTAATTCTCAGATCAGCTCAGCAGCTAGGGAAACCATAATGTAATCCCTGATAACCTAGTAAGACAATTTTCAGTATAAGTTAATGTTTATTAGATCATCTCCAGACTGCTGATAGCATGCTTCAGGCAAGAAACAGTAGGCCCATGCATACAAACACAAGCAATACAAACAAAAATCCATTTCCAGCCTATTCTGTGCTATGATATTATTTGAGTAAGATTAAGGTCCCCAGTGATAAATCAGTCCATTCATGTTTATGGAATTTTAATGGGAAAATGTGTGAGTAGCAATTGATTCCGTAACTGTGCAAAGGCTACATTGCCATAAGATCCACAGAGGACTATTATTTTCATTTAAATATATTAAAACACCAAATATGAGATTAATCACAATGTGGTAACCCTCTAAAAGCAGTCTTCCTATAGTCCAATTCTCTGCAAAGATTACTTCAAACACTGCTTTTTTTAATCTTTCTAAAAGGTGAAGGGAAGAAGTTTAATTGCAAGCATTTTTTCCAATGCAAAGTGAAGCCTTGAAAGTCACCCAGGTTGAGCTTCCTCCTGTTTTGCAAGGCATCCCTCAACTAGCATGAAGAAACTTGGTCCCACCTGCTAGAAATCTTTGTTTCAGATCTGTCTTATGGCAGACCTGACTGGAAGTGATCTTTTCTGCTCCCCCGCAACCTCTGCGGCTGCATTCTATAGGAGAAAGATGCCTGCAAACGAGTTTCGTATTAAAGGCTGTCACAAAACACAGCATCACAACTTCAGAAAATAAAGGGCTTTAAAACAAAAAGGCACAATGGAAGCCAGCTCCTGTTCTTTTTGCTGGGAAAAAGCAGCTACACTTTTAGAGTCACACTTAAGCCTCCCTCTTTACATACCGCTTTTGCCCCACTGGCCAGTAAGTTTCAAATTGAGAATACTGCAGCTTGGGGAAGTTTTCTGGTTTCAAGAACTTAGTTCTCCAAGTTGTTGACATCTGTTGTTTGAAACTCAGCAAGGTACCGGCATAAAACCGTCAAGAATTGACTGTGGGTATCGATCTGATCAAGGTTCCACAAAGATGTAGGCTGAAGCCCCCATAATTTGCCTGAAAAAGCATCTTGCTGAAGTATGATTTTCCACAACTAGTCCACCAGTTAAACAAAAGTACACTATAAAATAAAGCAAACTCTGAAGATAACAAGAAACTTGTCCACCTAACACCAAATTTGTGCTGCTTAACACTCACTGTGCAAGTGCATTTTCTTCAAAGCTTCTTACGGTACAGCTTTAAACACTGTCCCATCTGCACATACTGAAGCACAGGTATCATCTCAAAAAACATTTTCTAAGACACTTGGCATGCAAAGGAAGAGAGAACAAGCTTTCCATAAAGCTGTATTTCTTCTTAGGTTATGTTGGTGCTACCTACAGCAAGTGCCTCTGACATTTACAAAGTGTTTTCATTTCCAGAAAGAATTATTCAGCAAGCAATCACAGACAAAATTAAAAATGAAATTGATGATTTGTGCTTTATGGAAAAGATGAAAGGGAATAAAATCACTATATTCATAAACCGGTGGCTGGAAAAACTCAAGAGGCAAACATTAACAGTTACCACAGAATGAACTCCTGTTATCCAGGTACTCCAGAGCAGTCTTCCAGGATTGAAATGTCAGAGATGCAGCACCATATCTATTCTCACTGTAAACACATACACATCTGAAGTGCTACCAACAAAAATCACATGACAAAACATAAGAGCTAGTTGGACCTCCAAATCTGCTTTTCTACAGCAAGACCACCCCCTTCCTATATATACTAGAAATATAACTCAGTGGAAGCCATCTATGACTGACTTCCACAAAGACATCCAGGCCGACCAGAAACAGTTTTTCAAATACTGATTTACAAACACTCTGAGGTGGCTAAGAGCTGCAGGAGGGCACAAATCACATCTCAGATCTCACTAGCAGGACAGCCAGCTCCTCATTCACCTTTATTCCAACTGGATCTCACTCCAGTTAACATTATCTCCCTCCATTAATATTCAGTCCCTCCATTGGAACAAGTCCAGAGAAGGGCCACGAGGATGATCATGGGACTGGAGCACCTCCCGTATGAAGACAGGCTGAGAAAGTTGGG
>JAOEHY010044746.1:0-14009 GCA_025447955.1 Psilopsiagon aurifrons
CCTTTGTAGGTCAGTCATGCCCCTAAACTTGGGCAGTTGTCCACACTCAAACAGAACTGGCCTCAGAATGAGGTTTCTAATGTTACAATATACATTTCTTCCCTGAGGACTCTGTCTCAGAGAATGTATCTGTCTTCATGTTTACACCCACGAGCAGTGATAATAACTGCAATGTGAGATCTACATATACGTATAAAGCTGAAAATAGTGCTAGTAAACCCAGCATTCTTAGTTTCCAGCTAAACTCAAATGCATTTTGAGAGAATGAAAGAGGTAAGCCCTGACAAAGAATGTAAGATTCTCATTGAACTAATTGAAAATTTCTCCATGAAAATACATGTGTCAAAATATTAGGTCTCACTATTTTGATGAAATTCTCAAATATGGATTGTTTTAAAGTTTTACAGCTATGGAAAGTGGGTACACATGTCTCCAAAACTAAAGAAAAAAAAAGCAGTCAGACAGTAACAGACATTTTCATGCTAATAAAATGCTAACCCTTAAAATAAAACTACAGTAGCACAGGAATTATCTGAATTCTCAACACATGTCTTAAGTAGGAAATTTAATTTTTTTCTTCCCCAGTTTCTCTCCACTTTGGTTTGAAGAAGTAAATTAGTCCTTGCCTAATGTGATTTAGTGGACAGGCTGGCAATGCAACTTGTCATTAAAGAATGAGAATAATAAGAAGAATAGATCCCTCCTTCTAATCCTTTTTGACAGCCTAACAGAATACCAATTTACCATTTGATGAAGGCTTCAGGATATTATGAAACCTCTACAGGGACTTCAGAGTTCTATACAGAAAGGGATGAAGATGAGTAACAGCCAAATTTGGTGGAGAAAAAGCAGCTCTGGAACAGGAGCTGCTCTATAAACGGCTGGTTGCAAGCCAGTCGGCATTCTTTAAAATTTGGATGCTCCAGCTAACCCAGTGGAGAGGAAAGGAGCTGATGAACCTTCTGGAGAATCATTCAGGATTAAAAGAGAAGAGATGACTGCTTCAAGGGACAGTGAAAGCTTTCCAAAGAAAGCTTGGACTTCAGATTGCCCATCAGCATGCTCAGGAATATTTGATATGGTTGGTCATGTTTCCATGGTACAGCAGTATGATTATCACTATTAAATGGTACATTATTGCCTTTAAGGCCCTCTTGAAAAAGAACTCATAATCCAAATACACGAGCCCAAAACTGGTGAACACTTTTCTTCCTTTCCCTACTGGGTGGGTATTACCTGCAAAACTAAAGCTGATTAAGGGCAATTCTAAATTCAGGAACTGTCTTTCTCCCCAGGGAGGAGCCACAGGGCTAGTGTAAGCATATAAATAGCGGTCTAGAAAAGAGCTAGTTCTGAAATAGTTTGCTTTTATCATGTTACCCAAGAAACTCTAATAGACACTAGGGCAGAAGTTCAGCATCCAAATGCTTTGGAGTTCCCACTTAGGAGGAGTTCTCTAGCAGTACCCAATTTCTTACTCCCTTCCTATTTCCAAAGAAAAAGGCACCCTATCTTTGAAATGCAGCTAATTTCTAGGTCTCACCTAAAGGTATTTTCAATAGCTCTCTTCCTTCAAGAGCCTGATTTTAAAAAAACTGCTTTAATGAGCATTGCTCATAACGCAGCAACAAGGTAAATTGATTAGTGATCCAGATTACTCTTTTCTGGCAGCTCTGTAACTGAAAGAATAGTGACAGTGCAAGAAGCAGGAGTTCTAGTGGAAATGATCCTTAGTCAATGCAGAGCTTTTGGCAGCAGTGAGAAAAGCAAGGTTCTCCTGCAATTGTTAAGCCTTTTGCCAATCATGCATGATGTGGTTAATATGTTGATGATATCTCTCTCAAACATATTGAGTTAATGTTTGTGTCTATCCACTTCCCTCTACTGGACAAAATCAGAGCTGTTCAAGCGTTTATGATATCTTGTCATTATAAGTGGTTGGCCCAAGAGAGGGATACGTGCCCTGTGACAATGAGCAACTACTAATGGAGATTCTCCTTTAGCTCAAGTGATAGAAGCTTGTGCTGTTGGAGCCGAAGGTCACGAGTGTAATTCTTCCTGTTAAGTTATGCTATTAAGCTGATAACCATGATGGCTGCATGCCAGCAGTGAACAGATACACCTCCACCCTTTGTGTTCCGGGTTAGCACTCTTCAACTTCCTTTAAACTGCCACTTTCCTCTTGTCTCCAATCTCTTTTATTCCATCAGAGATGAAAGATAAGGAAGGGAACAGAAAGAACAGAAAATGCTGAGAGAAACTCACTCAAAAAAGCCAGAAAAAACCCTCCTGTGCTGGTGGGCTAGCACAGCTTCTTACTCTACAGAAAACTGCCTGTGGTTATGCTAGAAATGCTAAGCATCCCTCTAGATGTTATCTGGGTGTTTGCTTGTCCCAGAAAAGTGAAAAATACAGAGCCTTCTCTAGATCAGTGTATAGCTGAAAGGAGGCTACGATGATGGTAGATGCAGCTTGAAAAGAGACTTTTCTGTCTTTAAATCAAAATCACCACTTCTGTAGCACCCCTTCCCCTGCAAGTCAGTGCTAAGGATCAAGGATGCACAGTGCTGTTGCTACCATGCCCTTTTCTTTTTCTATCTTTTTTTCTCCCAAGTTCATTTCTCTCTGTGTTCCATCCAGCTTGTAACAAGATGGAACTGAAAATTTACTTCCTTTGTGAGCTTTGATACTAAGAACATAACACATTGTTTCCCAAGTGCTGGAGTGGTTGCACAGGGCATTTCAGTCCCAATCCATCTCTATTTCAAAGTCATACTTGAATCTGGAATGTCAGTTAGAACATGAAACAATATTAATTTATGAAAAATAAATAATTTCCTTAGATTATCAGGAAAGAGCAGGAAGTAAAGAAATTTTCAGCTTGATTGAGTTTTAATCTCAAAGTTTAAAAATAAATAATTTAGGTCAGTTGTTCTTTTTAAACAGAAAATTAGAGGTTCGGTGTTTCCCTTCCTAGGGAAGGAAAGGAAAGAAAAAAAGGATAATTTGGATTCAAAGGTCAGGGAACATGCGTAGATTGGAAATGTGGCAATTATGAAATTATTCACAGAAGGAAATACTTAGAATTCGATGCCAGATATCAAGACTCATCACAAGGCACAAGAGACTGACAATCTATTATGAATGCCTCACATCACAGATAAATATTTCAATGCAAATAAATAAAGGATGCTGAGTGTTTCTCTTTTGAATGACTTTTCACAGCTCACTGAGCACAATAGTACTGGGATGGCTCTGTGTCCCAGACTCTTTTCCAAATTTTGGCATCCCCAAAGGCTTCATGCACTGAGCACAACCAGGTTAAACTGTAATTTCAATTTGGAATTACAAAGAACCAATTAATCACCTTCCCCCTAACAGAACATGCAAAAATTCTCTGGTGCATAAGTACTCTCAGGGACATGAATTTGCAGTGGTTTTGTTTTGTGCTCCCTGGTAATTCTGTGACATGCACCATTCTTGTCAAATCTAATTACTTTTCTTTTTCTTGCAGGGGATTTAAAAAAAAAGAAATGGAAAAACAATGCTGTCTCTAAGCATATAGCTGGTTTATTCTGCAGAAGAGTACAAGAACAAACTAAGATGTATGTCTGGCGTATTGTGCTCAAATAAAGCTTTTCTGTTACCAGCTTCTCACCTGCTACTGCGATGATTCTTCTTGATCTGTGTTTGTATGCCAAAACCCCCAAAGAATAAAAAGATTCTATTCCAAGATTGCTTTTCCCTTGTTTTCAAACAAATGTTTTATCGGGATATTTTCAGAAGAAATTGGGTTTCTTTTTATATATAGGGACCTGCTTAACTGTTTTCATCTGTTAAAAGTCATTGTATTATTTTAAAGACTAGCAGAAAATTCCATGCTGTGTATTGCTTCATAAGAAGCCATTCGTAACTTTACAGCTTTTTACTTTTGCAACGGCAGCACAGAAAATGAAAATGACCATGTAGAATTACATCACTTATGGCTGCTTCTCCATTAAATCAATAAAAATAGAAAATGTTTGCATGTTCACAATAAATGCTAAAAAGTACACTTGAGTGAATAGCCAGATTTTTCAGGACTTGTAGATATACCAAGCTGGCTAGAAGACTTCTCATTGAAGACTGTAGTAGATGAGAGATCATCAGTTACTCATTTGAATGTCAATAAAACTTAACCTAGATCAGCTAGACTAAACTCAGGAAATTCAGTGTTCCTCTGATTATAACTATATGGAAATATTTGTATGCAAAAATTGCTTTAAAGTAGCAATTGACACCAGCATATGAGAGTGAAACATCCAGAGTGGATGCTGGAATGAAAATACAATTAATATTTCATTATCAGATTATTGGCACATTCTAAATTTTTTAAAACAACTACTCAGCCACATTTATTCTGCAATCCAAAGACAAGCCCTTGAAATGAAATTGATTTTCACAGAATGGAAAGATCACGCATGACTCAAGTCTCCATAGCCCAGGGTATCACTATATCATTTGTCTCTTGTGAAAATATGGAGTACTAAAGATAAGATACATCAAAGAACATTTGTGATCCACTGATTATTCTGAGGAGTACTTTGCTACTTATACACTTTCTGAGTGTATGACTGGTGATTATCTAGGCTGAGGAGAATGTGGGAGGAGTAGAAAGAAGAAATGGAAGTTTGTTCCCCTAGAAGATGACAATATTGAATACAGAGGGACAATATTTATAATACATCCACAGACTTCAGACACGCAGAAAATAAGAACATGCTTATAAAATATTTCTATGTGAAACATGTAAAATACATAAACACTACAAAATAAGCAATAAATACTTATGTTTGTACATGTGCGCACTAGTGGTAGAGAACTGCCTGTTCACATGCCCAGACTGTTAGCTCTGACCTGCTTTCAAGTATAATCGGAATACAGAAATATCTATGAGAATTAGATCCTAACACATATAGCTTTCTCAGGTCCTACAGAGGGGCAGCATGAAGATCTATGTTGCTGTTTCCAGAATTATTTTGTAACCCTATTTCCACAACATGTGGATTTTTGCCCACCAGCTCTCATCTCCATCGTTTTTGCTGCAAAATCTCTGTTGCCCAGAAGAGGCACACTCACACTCTTACCTCTCTGGACTAAAGGCATTAGTAGCATATTTTGCCTGCTGGGCTGCCTATTCTTATGAAATTTAGTATTACAGACTTGACTTTTCTGCCAAATGTAATGAACAAAATGATCAAAAAATTACTAGTGGAAAACATGCAGACAGAATTATATATAATTTCTTTGGGAAACCAGATTTAAAAGACAAGTGACAAGCTTTTAAATACAGAAGTTCTCATAACATGGATTTCTAATCTGAATTCACCCAAAAGAAGATTTTCCAGCAGCCTTCAGCCTCCTTTACACAGCAAAGCCTAACCTAGAGCATGAGTCATCTTGTCTTAGATTTAGACCCCAAACACAGGCTCTGCTCCAGAAAATCCTAAATACCCTAGTATAACAAAAATTAAGCCATACAGAATATTTCATAGGTCATGTGTTCATCACTTCAAGCAAACACTGGCAAGTATCAATCACAGATGACACCAGCAAGAACCATGATCTATTGCAATGGTGAGACAGTTCATGCCAGTTCCCTAAGGAAGTCAGCCAGGACATGGAGCATACCATGAGTTCTCAGAAAAGGAGTGGTCAATGAGCAGAGAGCTCCTTCCCTGTGCTGTGCCAAGAAAAAGTTATTATCGTTAGATACAAAATAAGGGAAAGCATATACAGAAATGGTTTCTCACAAATTTCTGAAATGCCTTTACATGCATCATAAATATTGATTGTTACTAACTCTCCACTTTCCCACACAGGTCTCCTTAATGGGACAAAATTGATACACAGACATGACATTTAATGTCGCAGATACCATTCTACAGGATTCTGCTCCGATAGTACAGCAGATCAAATTCAATCATCAGACTTAAGAGTTAGATTCTCATTTGATCCCTTCACCTTAATCCAAGCATATACATTTGAAATCATTTCCCTCTGTTCAACATCACAGGAAATTACATATATCCCAGAAGTGATTCAGGTATCAGTTGCCTCAAATTACATTTTCTAATGCACTGAAATACATGTTTTGGTAATGATACCAAGGCATAAGAGAAAACAAGATGAAAACAAGACTTACACTTATCCCTGATATGCAAGCAAGATGGGTTTTTTTTCATTTACAGTGCAGTTTTACATTGATTTTTGATATGAGAAAGCTCTGTCAAGTTCTCATTCTGAAATATTCAATGTGTGCTAACCTTCTAAAATACAAAAAACCTCCATTGTATTTTCAATCCAGCACCATTCCTCTTGTGCTTCCACACAATTGTCCACATTGATTAAAACAATTCGCTTTCCTAAGTGTAAAGCTGCACAAACCTACATAAAGCATTTCCAGATATGAACCCTAACACAGAATTGGAAAATAAGGATGATATTTTTTGCCCTTTTTTTTGCTAATATGACTAATATTACTTTTAAAACAAACACACACACACTCACACACACAAAAAACCACCAAAAAAACTATGTACAAAGTTACATTAATTATTTTCAAGGCAAAACTTTTCAACTTCTGCCAATGTGCAGAAGCCTCTAAATAGGGTCTTTAATTCAGGCAAAGCATTTCCATACATTTCTAAGCCCATCCATATGCAGGATGCTCAGCTTCATACAACACTTCTGCTCCATCAGCATCATTAGCGTAGAGCCACATGTTCAAGTGATGTCCTAAACAGGGACAGCTTTCTGATCAGGGCCAGACAACAGACAATTGCTAAATACTTCTCAAAATTGCACCTGACATTTCTAGAGAATGATTTTCTTTTCCATTTCTTTTCTCTCACTGGTAAAATGTTCAGGTTTCTGAGATGTCTCATCTATACAGCCTAATATGTGAGATCCACTTTCCAGAGCACTTTTAGATACCTTCTTCCAGTCTTCTCTGTCCCAGAAAACTTTTTTTTATCCCAACAGCATTCAGTGTGTTAATGCTTCACATAAAATGTTACAGTTCCTGATTTTCCTACATTTTGAATAATCTTCCAGGCCAAAGAGGAAGAAGCAGTATGTGGTCCTTTTTTAAATTTTTTTAACACAAGGGGAAAAGATATTTCTACTACAAATACTTGTATCCTGCAGTACTTCCAGGACTTTACTATCATGTTTCTTATAATTGACACAATCTTAGTAGTTTTAATTTTTTCTGTTGAAAAATTCAAAAATATTTTGTCAGGGGTACCCAATAGCTCCCTATTTTTCTGAAGGTATACCTGTCACTCACGCTGTATCCTTCTTCCTCCCATCCTCATCAATTGAACAAAGGCCTTAAATTCCAGAAGACTCAGAGTCTTCTGGAGTCCTTTGTTATTTTTTTACTATTTTTTAAAATTTTTATTATATTTTTATTATACTTTTTGCTATTTTGATATATTATTGAGTCCTTTACTATTACTTTGAACAGAACCCTGGAAGTCATTGCTTGTCCCAGATCAGTTTCTACTGATCCTCTCTATGCACCAGTTAATCACTGCTAGGATATGAATCATAAAAACACTAAAGGTTTGGTTCTATGGACAAGTTACTACAATGTACGAGAAGGTGTGGATTTCTAAGCGTACTGCAGCTACCCTGCAATACCCTCATTTGCAAGTATTCCTTATTCTACAACAAATGTGAAGTTGTGTATCTTCCCACCTCTACTGACAGGGAAAGCCACGTCACTTAGACTTGGAAGTAAGAACATGGATAGGGTGATTGTTACAAAGTGATTATCAGTGCAAACCTTCCAGGTTGCCTGAGGATAACTTTTGCTTGTAGCCTTTCCAAACACTAATCACTCTCCCTTATCAGCTCAGTGGGCAGAAGGTTATTTGCAAGCAGCAGAACAAACATGCAAAGCAGACAGAAACAAGTCCAAAGGGTGTACTTTTACCAGAGAGTTACATCATTTCTGAGAAAATGCACGTGCTCTGCAATGACACACAAGGATGTAGGTTTTCAAAGAAGGCATAAATAATTTTTAGCTCATTAAGGCTGCATTGTAAGGCATAGGATTTAATTTTCAAGGTAGCTGCTTACAGGACAAACACTGACCTGGAAACGGCTGTGCGGCAGTCAGGTCGACTAATGAGGTACTCCAAGAAGTATCTGGTTACTCACTCTCCAAACATGTATATACACTCAAGCTTTCCAAATGACTCAGTCAACACCTGAAGATGAGTCCTGAAAGGCTGTTTACATTTCTGCATGGTACTGTACATCCTGTAGCTGGTTGTACTTAATAATCCCAGTAGTTAATGCACGTATCTCTAAAACAGCAAATAATAAATAACTGGATTCCCAGAAGCTGAATAGCTAGATGCAATGTTAAATAAGGAATTATCATCAGGCCACACTGGAAATTTCCTTATGCTCTTTAGACTCTGATTGTGCTTCTGATGCAGACTCCCAGCTCCCCTGACATCAACTGCCTCATAATAGATCTTCCTGGATGAGTTAGCTCTGATGGCAGTCAGACCTCCACTCCTACACATACTCCATGTGCTTAAAAACAAAGGTTATTTGGTGAAGACATTATTAGTTGCTGCATATGATTTTGCAACCTAGACTACTGTATACAGTGATGTAAGTGGGAAAAATGATGGCAGTGACTAGATGTAATTATATGTAAAACCAGTGACACGCCACATACAATTCAGAAAGTCCAACACAATCAGAGTGTCAATTATTTAAGTCATAATTAACATAGCTCTGCATGTCTTTCCAGGGCTCTCTCAGAACATAGAGCATTGTTATAGTGGAAGAAAAGAGAAAATAAAATATTAATGGAGGACTGCTTTGTTCTCAGCACAGTGAGATAGAGGTGGTTGTAAAAACCGGATTCCTGCAGTTGCTACCGCTTTAATTAGGAAGGTCGCTATCTTCCTAGACTTCCTTGGATTCCTTTAATTTCCACAGAGGAAAACGGCTTCTGAATTTTATTGAACACAGTTGAATTTTTATTTTCAAAAATCAAAACAGAAACATTTCTTGGCATCTGTTATGAGCACTGGGTGTTATTTGCTCTTTAGAGATAAAGCTGGTTTTGTACAGGGATATAGCTTGTGGGGAAAAAAAAGAAGGGCCAAATATATTCGTACTGGGAAAGCTGCTCAACAGGGATATCACAGTCAGCAGAAAATATCTAGCCAACCTAATTCATCCCATGCTAGAATCCACTTAAGGCCAAGGAAATACAATAGATATTATATAGTTTCACAACACTGATCCAAATGCTGCCTTTAACTCATTCATTCCTGGAATCTAACAACTTGTTTTCTGGAAAACCAGTACAACTTAACACTAGAGCTTGGACATCTCCTTGCACTGGAGAGACAGCAATGGTAGAGAATCATCTGTGCTAGGTGACTAAAGGAAAGCTTGGCTATTCTTCATCTGAATTACAGTCCAGATGGAATCACTGACAAAACACATGAAACTAATAGCTGAAATACAAAACAGTGGCAGAAAAATAACTAAATAGAATTTCTTATCAATGATAAAATACAAGTACTTGGGGATTCAATTAGATACATGCTATTTGGCATAAAATTAGAAGAACATTACCCATGCATTAACAAATAGATTGATATATTTTGGTTACTTCGGGTTTATATTTCTTTATAAGTCTTCATTGGATTTATACTTATTTATAGAGCCTATAATGAAAACAAACTATAAGAATAAGATATATCTTTCTTTTATATTTTTACAGATTTTATATCTTTTCATTAAAGTGTGTTATGGATTCACGGGTACTAATGGTTATACGGTTGCAGAATGAATTCATGAACCACTGCATAAATTCTGCATTTCAACTTTGAATGACATTCTGGCAATTCATTCTTTATGCCACTCCAATCAAAGTTGCTTGTAAGAATGGGAAACGAGAGTGAAACCTGAGAAGAGGTTATCTGTGTGCTATTCAGGGTAGCTCCAACTCTAACATCTCTATGTTTAATTTAAAAAAGGGTTTCCTAACTCTAAGCTTGCAAATAGTCAGCATTGCTCTTCTTTTGAGGAGCAAAGATTGTCAGATGTTTGAATGAACACAGTGCAAATATGATTAAGTTGCATTTACTCATGTAACTGAATACAGAATTACCCTTCATGAATCCAAGACATCTGAATTGGATTAAAATTGCAGATGCTTTACAAGATGTCAACCAATGCCATTTTTCACATATCATTTATTCAGGTACATTCCACCATGTGGCTTCAGATTTTCCAGAAAGATGCATGGAAATGGAGCTCAAGACCTATTCAGAAGACTTAAAAGATCCATTGCTCTTGTGATGGTTTTGTGTTTGACTAAATTCCATTCCAGTATAGGTGATCTTATTAATAGACCCAAACACTTCTGCTTTACCATTTTTACTAAACATGTATTGTTATGCTTTAAAAGTAAATCAGCTGAGAGCACTCATTCTTTAAACTATCACCATGAAGGAATTCCCATCAGAAGAAATGCACTTGCAGAGTGAATTTGGAACAGCACATCTATACCTCAGAGAAACCACCCACCCTAGGGCATCCTGCCACCCAGGCAGATAAGGCTGGGGGTGGATAAAGACCACTCAAGCCTTACACACTGGTTTAGTAGCATGCCTTGCAAAGTTCCAAGTGTCTTCCAAAACCTGGGTTTCCAGAGACCTGCCCATAAGGCAGGTGCTCATCATGGCACTGCCACCTTCACTCAGGGCTGATGTCATTTCTCTTGCAGTTCTGCAAGTTTGCTCCTGTTTATTCTGCTTTCAAATACTACCATGAATCATGCCTACTGAAACACGATTTCCAGATGTTTTTCCTGATTTACGCGAGGCAGGTCTTCCTTGCATAAGAGCAGAACATGTTAGTGAGGCTGCAGGTGGGAACTGGGGCCAGCTCTCAGTGCTAGGCACCTGCATAGCACAGGTCTTCATCAGGAAGAACAGAAAAGGACTCATGTCTTTGACAATCTGATTCATTGCAGACTTCACGATGTGCCAGTTTGGGCTAAGACATAGTTAATTTCCTTTATTGTAGCTGGTATGTGGCTACGTCTCAGTTTGTACTAAAACACAGATAAGTTGATAACTCAGGGATGTTTTTGTTATTGCTGAGCAGTGCTTACACAGAGTAAAGGCCTTTTCTGCTCCTCACACCATACCACCAGGGAAAAGTCTGGGGGCACACAAGAAGCTGGAGAGGGACACAACTAACCGCAGCTGACCCAATCTGAATGTGACATCATGTTCTATACCATATGATGTCACATTTAGCATACAAACCTGGAGGAAGAAGAAGGAGGACATGGTGGTTGTCTACCCAAGTAGTTGTTGAATGTGATGGAGAGCTCTGCTTTCCTGAAAATGACTGAACAGCTGCCTGACCATAGCAAGTGGCGGATGAATTGTTTTCCTTTTACATGTGGCTTTTGCTTTACCTGTGAAACTTTCTGTATCTCAATTCATGAGTTTTCACCCTTTAACTCTTCTGATTCTTTCCCCCACCCCACCATGGGGGAATGAGAGAGAGGTTGTGTGGGGCCTAGCTGCTGGCTGGGGTTAAACCATGACACAAAGATAACAGAAACAATCTCATGTGATGATCCTCATGACCAATCCTGTCCCCACTGTAATTACAAAATAAACTTCGACTAATTTTAAAGAAGACACAAACACCTCTCTTCTATTTGTGTATTTATTTTTGACAGTAATTTAATGGATTTCCTGTGAGGCTCTGGCTGGAAAGACTTTTGCCACTGACAACTATGGCACTAGTTACTATTTGCACATGACTTCAGCAAATACAGACCAAGAAGCTTTCAAATTAGAGACCTGAGATGATTCCCATATATCTTTCAGTGCAAAATATTAAAAAAGCTCAACAACTCAACACAAGGAAATAGCTGTTTTATGAAGGAGGCTACCAGGTAAAAAAGGAACAAAATGGGACAGCTGAAAGGAATTTCCATAATTTAATGCTAACTATTTCAATTTATAGTAATTTCTGTAGGATGTAAAGACCAAGAACATGCATTTGTAACAAGATGACTCAGTGGCCCACACAGAGACACTCATTAAATGATGATGGCGTAAACTGCCATTAGGAAGAGAGGGGTTTTATCAGTAAAAATGGGATAAATATCCTAGCTAAAGTAGTGTTGTACTGATTTCAGCTGGATAGACTTAATTTTCTTCCCAGTAGTTGGTACAGCGCTGTGTTTTGGATTGAGGATGAGAATGATACTGATAACACACTGCTGTTTTAGTCTGTTCTGAGCAGTGCTTACACAGTTTCAAGGACTTTTCAGTTTCTCACCCCACCAACAAACAGGCTGGGGGGCACAAGAAAATATGAGGGGACAAGAAGCCAGGACAGCTGACCCCAACTGACCCAAGGGGTATTCCAGACTATTTAACATCATGTGCAGTACATAAAGTAGGCAGAAACCTGGGTTGAACACAGGTCAGTAGGTAGGGAGCAATTGCATTCTGCACCACTTTTTTTTGTATATTTGAATGCTTTCATTTTCATTATTATTATCCCTTCCTTTTCTGTCCTGCTTAACTGTCTTTATCTCAACCCATGAATTTTACCTTTTTTGTCCCCCCAACTCTTTTCCCCATCCCACTGGTGGCAACTATGGGGAAGTGAGCAAACTGCTGTGTGGTATTCAGCTACTGCCACCAACCACCATGATAACTTCTTCCCACACATTTGTTTCACAGGTAGTGAAAAATATTCTTGAAGTCCTATAAAAACTTTATTTTACTCTAATCCTTCTTTTTCTGGGTTTTTTTTTTTTTTTTTAATTAAAGAGAAATTTTTTTTTGTTTTAATAGAAATTCAATTGGCAATTTAATAGAAATTCAAAATGGCAATTAAAAATTAAAAGAGAAAAAAGACCAGAGGAGTTGTTCCAAGAATAATGTGGAAGTCCTGGCTCCATTCACAGTTTCAGCACAAAGAAGTACTTTTTTGTATGTCTCTTTTTGAGGGCAAAGAAAGCCAATATGCATATGTAATACAGATATTATTCATTGCTATGCTGCAATGGATCAACTTCACCATTGCCTCGTAGGCAAGAAAATAACAGAGCAGACTGTATAACTGGAGTTAAAGTTCAGGTGGAATAATTGCAAAATCACGCTGTTCCCCCCAAATTCTTAAAAATACGGACCTAATCTTGTCCCAAGCAACAAATCATGCTTGTCTGAAGGCAGGTATGCTGCTAAGCAGGGAAGAAGGAGAAATCTACAGCTCCTACTTTTCCATGGAAATTCAGACCTGAGAAAGCATCCTTAAGCTCCAGTAGGTGAGATTTTTGTCTGGCAGAATCAGCTTCTTACAGCAGTACAGAGCACTATCCTGACCAGGACTGTTGCATTCGGTTTGCCTGCCTTGGTGGGCAGTGCCCATTGCCCCACTGCTAGGGCACAGCCCCACTGAGCACCCAGCCTTGGGCAAGGGGGTGATCTGCAGTGAGCAGGCTACTTTTGCATACAATTTTCAATAGAGTAATAGAGATTTCATAGTAAAAGGATGTTAAATGCACGTATTTTGGACATCCTTAGATACACATATTCATAGAACAGCTACTCATAAGAAGGGTTAGTGTAGACAGATGCATATGGTGACTTCATAAGTAAAGCACATGATAAATTCACAGGAACTGAGCACTGTGACATGTTCAGTGCAAGCAAACATGGCTTTTTCATTTAAAAATTCTGCAAAGCTGGAGAGCACGTAATTACAAGCAACAACGAATTTAAAAGTGAAAAAAGGACAGGACATTAGGATGGGTTCAGCAGTAGCAGTCATTTTTCTCCTTCTTGGTAGCTGTGCAGTGCTGTGGTTTTAACTTTCAGCCTGGGAACAGCACTGATAACACCAGTGTTTTTAGTTATGGCTTAGTGATGTTTGGTCTGGCCAAGGAC
>JAOEHY010044746.1:14109-24821 GCA_025447955.1 Psilopsiagon aurifrons
CAACCTGTGGGAGTTGCATTCTTTCGATTCTCCATGTAGCAAACTGCATGGCTGATTTACAGCCTAAACCACAACAGACATACAAACACAAATTTTTAAAAGTAAAATTTATTCAAGGTAAATATTTCACACCTTATACTCAGGGGAAAACCAAAATCTTATCCTGTAATATGTCCCAGTGATTTGATTAAGGACACCCCAAGGAAATTTCAAGCAGGACAGCATACAGAGAGCAAAGCATTCTCTAGTAATGAGGCATAAGAATATTAAATGCAAGAGTCATGGCCTAAAAAATCCTAAAGACAGACAAGAAATATCAAAACAAAAGGAGCTGCTCTGGCAAAACCAACTCAGCCACATCACTCTGCCAACACATGGTGTATGTTACGAATGAGGAACAAGACAGAACTACTTGCATGTAACAGAAGAAGAGCTAGAAATACTACAGATGAGAAGCAAGGCGAGGATTACTTAAACTAGAAACTTTTAAAGGTGTCAATTCAGAAGTTTCCAAAAAGCAAGTCTTTCAGGTTAAACATTGTGTCAACATTTGCTTTTTTGTTATATTAAGAAATAAATCTGCATAAGAAAATGGTAGCAGGCATCTATTTTCTTCTTGGTGTTATCAGAAGACAGTAATCTAGTTGCAGGAATAAATAGGACCAGGATAAAAATCTGGAAAAATTATATTTCCCTGAAATAAAGTGAGGAAAATAACACTTCTGACAGTGTAAAGGAAGAACATTCTCTCCATCAAGCTGCTTTTAGCAATACTGAAGTGGGAATGATCTGGGACTATCGGTGTCACAGACGTTTTTACCAGTGCAGGAATAATTAAAGGTTTTTTGAAATACTTAAGCAGTACTTCAGCAAACTATTAGAACAGCTGTAGTTGAAACCAGATACTACAGGGGTGTTTTACAGCCCTGTGTTTCTACTGCTGCATAGTCCATTTGACAAGTACTGTCAATGGCACTGGTTATATCCGGTACTTATTCATGCTGGTTTTCTATATAGCTGGCAATCTAGCATCATGATGCTGGTAGCAGAGGCTTTTTTAATTTACTCTAGTTACTTTGTTTAACTTTATAATTGCTTTTATCTCAGAGTTTGTTTGGTTTTGGTTTTTTTGTTTGGTTTTTTTTGTTTGGTTTTTTTTTGTTTGTTTTTTTTTTGTTTTGTTTTGTTTTGTTTTTTTCCCTGCCTGTCAAAATGTCCATAATAAGAAAGTTTAGAAAAAAAGGTGAAGTCAACAACCAGTTACTAAGTGGGCCGTCCTTTGGTGTCTTTTTGCTGTGAGGAGAGGGAAAAGTGTACTAAATACCGATGACACCATGTGGCCAGGGCTGATAAACTTTGACTATTTCTTAGAATAATACTTATATTGTAGCTGTCCTATGTGGTCCTGTGGGGTTTTGTTTGCTGGTATGTTAGCAAAACAGAGACCCAAACGTGAAACCTTCCTTTCCTCGATGTGGGTGTTCAGAAAATTCCATGCCTGTGAAATCCATAGGATATAATTGAAACAGTTTTGCAATCTAATGAGAGAGAACTCAAAACAGGGTCTTTGTGGTATTTGCACATTGAAAACAACTGTGAGTTTTGCCTGAAAAATAGCCAAAGACTGAACCCCCAGGGCAATATTTTCCATCGCACAAATTTGACACCAATGCACCACCAGTCTCACTTAGACCTCAAAAACAAAGCTTAAAAGGACCAATTGATATATAGGCCTTGTGCCGAGCCTCAACTCAAGAGTAAATTTCTTCCGAAAGCAATTTTCTTTTGCTTTCATCATCACTGGCAAAGACACCACTTACAAACACTCTGAAGTGCTTTCCTGCTCTGAGCCTGATGTCAAGCAGTCCCTCTCCTAACTTTAACAAAATAAAAGTAACAATAAAACATTGTTTTGTATCCATCTAGGCAATTATCACTAGATGCTGGAAAGTAATAATAGTATGTCTGCATAGTAGATGGTAGCTTTTCCAGAATGAAATCAAAATAGGTCCAGAACAGGAACTAGTTCTAACCACATAATAAAATTCAGCTAGAATTGAAAAATGCAGCTCAGTTAGGGAACAGTGGTTTTAACTCTTGCTGTTTCATCTCTCCTGCCACTCCATCCCTGATCCTTGCTGAGCCTCTGGTGCTCCACAGGGAGTTAAATAGGGTCCTTGCTCATAGGCCTCTGAAAGCTCCTTATCTACAGATCTGAGCACCTTCTTTTGTTGCACTGCTCTCTGTTTGTTTCTCTGTTAATCTCAGCAGAGACCTGTATTCTTTTAGCTTTTTGCCCTTTCACAGGAGGGATTAACACTGTCCATTGCAGGCTTTGGTTGAACCCTGTGCACAGCTCCAAGGAGGTGCAGCCCCTGCAACTACAGCACCTAGCTTTTACCAGGCCTCCTTGAGTAATACAACACCCCAAGCCCAAGAAATTTTCATCTGCACTGACACTGCACTTTGACATCTGCACTGACAGCAACAGTGAGATGAGGGACAGATGTACGTAGCAGAAGTCAGCATCCAAATCTTTGCCTGAGGGTGGGGACAGGAGCAACGCGTGGGTGCATTAAGAATGGTGTTGGTGGCAGCAGCAGACTAACGCTGTGGGCACTAGCAGGATAGGAGTGACAGTGGGGCCCAGTGTAGGAAAAGAGTTGCCTGATAGGGTATAGTCACATACAGCATGAAAGAGGGATGCTGTCAGTGCTAGGACAAGCAGAGGAGGAATGCTGTAGAAGGTGGCTGGGGATAAGGTATCTCACAGCCTGCTGTGGAACATGGGCTGCAAGAGACAGGCAGCAGAGTATGACACAAATGGTGAGCTGCTAAGGAAAACCAAAATCTCATGACAAACTGAAAAAGGGTGAAAGCAGAGGAAGGGGGATGCAATTATAAGGCATTTGCAAACGCCTGCACAATTTCAAATGCTGTGAGTACAGTGCAAAAATCATTGTGGGATCTGGCTCCAAAACATCAGTAACAAGAATGTGTTCTGTAGTTTTACCATGATATCATTTATGCTGTAGCTGTATCAAGAGGAACAGAGCACCAGAAGTATTTGGTGTAGAATTTTTAACTTCTGTTTCATGCTTATTTTTCATTAAAAGAAAATGCAGGCTGCTGTCAAATAAACTTAGTCTTTCCCATGGAAATTTATTTAATCTCTAGTTTTACCACAAGCCCTTCCCCTTCATCTCAAAATACATTCTGTAAAACAAAAATACTACTTTCTATTACAGGGCATGCCGTTACCTCAAATAAGTATGTTAGAAAAGCACAGATTATTTGGCAGGGGCAGGAAGGGTTGCCAGTTTTTAAACCTGTGTATTTCCATCTCTCTCCGATTCTTAGGAAATTAGAAACAAACCTATCAGCTGAAATTAAAACCTAAATGCTTTTAAGGAGGTTACGCTGTCCATTTTTTCTTTAATACTTTCACAGCAGAATCAGAATTTATGTTATTTCAAGTGTTGGCCTACTTTCAGCAGTGATTATGATGGTACCACAATGTGCAACTTGACATCTCCTCCTCTCCTCTCATTCAAAGTCTCCCAGGGCCCAGCCATTTCACAGAGGCTTGCTTTAGGCATTTATTAAATATGCACCTTCCAGTAGGGTTTAAAAACACCAACTAATCTCATCAGAGGCCAGAGACCTCCAGATATGTAAATCTACATCTGTTCCTCTTCAAAGGAAAGATTCTCCTGGATTACTCCAGGAGAAATGCATCCCACCCGGATATAGCCACTGAACCAGAGAAAAAGAACTCCCATGGCAAATGTGCCACCTCAAACTCACCAAGATCCAACGACAATGAAATTACACTTAATGTAATTCACTGTTAGCTTTAAGAAGCAATTAAGTAAAAGGCAGTACAGCACTTGCCGTAGGCTGTTGGTACCAACAGGGGCCAGTGGAAAGAGGCATATAATGTTAAAATTGGTAACGTTAGTATTAACATAAGGATGAACTGTAGGTGGCTGCTTGATTACAATGCTGTAAAATAGCAGAGTCCATTAACAAGCAGCAATCTCCTAGTTTACTTTGTTTTGCCTTTTAAAGTGTGCTGTAGATGTTAGCCAGTGAAAGTATGCAGCAATATAATTAACTATTAGCTTTTTATAAAAAAACTGAATTCCCTCTCTCCCTCCCAAATGTTCCACCAGTATCTTCCCCTTCCCATATTGGAGGTGAGATCAAACAATTTTATGAACAATATTTCAAAGCTATTAGAGAGGAACTACACTTTTCACTGCAGTAGAGCAGTCTTGCATGCAGCACATGCAATTCCCAAGAAGGAACAAGCCCTTATTTAGGTTTTTGCATCTCATTTCATATAATATCACTTTAAAGGGGAGCACAAAGATTTTTCTCAACATTAAGTCATGTTCTGTACATGTACTGTGTGTTTCACAGTAGAATTAGAGATGCTTCACACATATCTAAAATTTAGCCTCAAAAGAAAAAAAAGGTATTAGCCAGAAATTACAGTGAAATCTCACTTACTTTTCATTCACTCCTATCTCTGTGGTTTTATTGGGTACAATTCAGATTCATAATTTGGCTGCCACAAAAAGTAATCTGAGTTTTCTGTTGTTTCTTGTTTCATATTTTGTTTGGGGTACCTTTGGTAAGCTGCAGGCTTTTGGCTTAATCAAGCAAATATCAGTCTGTCTCCTTTGGAAAGAAGCATACATGTAAATGTTATACTAAAATAGTCTTAAAATATAGCACGTGATTACATGGTTTTGCAATTAAATAATTTATTCAAGTTTTAGCAACTTAAAATACATTTATATCTATATCTCAGATTCTGAAAAATTTCTTGGCTGATGCCATGGTCTGCTCAGTATGAATTTCATATAACTAGAACTAGAACATATAACTGATGCAATGATCTTAACATGCTTAAGGTTTATAGGAGTACAACTTTATGATTAAAGGGTTTTGAGATTTTTATTTATTCATTGAAAAGGCAAATGTAGCAGCTACAAAGATGTAGGGGAGATATCCCTTGAGAAAGACAGAAAAGAGGTGAAAACTTGTTTTGAAAAGAGTGAAAGACATTTTAAATTACTTAAAATAAAAGTTCATGTTTAATGAAGCCATCACGTGAAAAGTGAAACTAACTATATTCAATTAGGGCTTATATTTTTCTCACAGATAAGATCTGAGCAAACTCTTTAAAAGTCAACATTATCTGTCAAAACAGCAGTTCTACCTCTCACATTGCAAACAAACTACACAAAAAGGAGGGAAAGATGAAACAAGGGGTACAGGCAGTGTGAATGGAGCCTAAATCTTTTAATTAACACCCTCTGAAAAGCACACTCTTTTTCCACCAAACTAATAAAAAGTGTGAGTGTGGGGTCTTTGTTGTTGTTCAAGCCTTGCCTGCACTCTAAGGAACTGAGAAAAGGCTAATCAGGGTTACTTAAAGCCACTTTCTACTTGCCAGGCTCCAGTATCTCATTAATTCACTCTTAGTTGGCATCATTGTCTGATAGTGTTTGAAAATCACCAAAGAAACAAGGATTTCCCCTAATCCTGTCCATCAGAGGTAACACTGGAAGATGATACCACACCATAGCATGTAGGACATGGAAGAGAAGTGTGTGCATGGCGAAATACCCCATTTTGACTGCAAACTACCATTCTCTATGACTTAACACATAGCTGACATATTTAATGAGAATATGCCTGTTTAGCCTGAACTTTACAGAAAAAAGAACAGATGTTATGATGGTAGTTTTAATGAATCATTCTAACTAACCTCTGTTTGAAGCTATGGCCTGACTTATTTAATCATATTGGCAAGAGCTTGACACAAGCAAAATTAATAGTTGCCTATGTGTGAATTTGATTTGAGAAAATAAAGATTTTGTTCATGGTCATAAGCTAGAAAAGCAATTGCTTCAATGACTTAGTTGTCATAATGTACAGCATTCAATTAAAGATGAGGACTGCTGTTTTGGGGTACTCTTAATGGAACAACACTAACACTGGTGACTGCAGAAAATCCTTGATTTATACCAGCATGCACGTCTTCAGCTCAGCAATCATCTTCATCATGTCCACAGAACTGTGCTTTAGTTCCCTTTCCGAGAAGTTTCTCCTCTGTACAAGCCAGCTTTTGTAGCTCACACATGCACAACATTTCTAGTAGCTCCAGTTTCCTTTTAATTCCTGTAATGGGAACAAAATAATATTTCCTTACAAGCTGAATACAGTTGCACAGCCAAAAAGAATCACAGCTGTCAATCTAGAACTGTAAACACAAAATGCACATCTTTTAGAACATGTTTTTTGTCTCATGATACTTCAATTATTTTGTAATGTGTATCTTTGACATCTAATCTCTCATTTTTTTATTAGGTACAAAACAAAGAAAAGTTCAAAAGGATGATGTAATATGTCCATTATGGAATTGTATCCCAGTGTATCTGACTGTCACGACCATACCTATTATTTTGTGAATACTTACTATGGATGTTAAGCTGGAAAAATTCAGAAGTTTTACCATAGAAGATACCTTCTAAAGACATGCATGTCTTTACTCCACAAATTTCCCTTACAGTTTTCCAAACCCAATATCTATCTTCATTGTTGTATTATAGGGTGAGTCAAAAATTCAGGAAGAGTAGCTATCCTATCCGTAGTGTGATCACAGGTGAAGCATGGTAGCAGTAATATGCTTTACCATAATACCCTTAAGCCCCAGTTCAGATGCTGTTAGCCAAGCATATATTGTGGTATTAGAGCTCTCAATGCCATTAATAGTATGTTTGTTCATAATTTATGGTTCATGGAAAACACCTGCAAAACAGGGTAGTGTTCCTCCTGTGGTTCCTGTTTCCCATTTTGGAATAAGAGCACTTGCCACTGACTTAAATGTCCCCTGTTTCTAAGTAAATTTTGTTCTCTGCTGCTCACAATAAAAGACTTTTAGAGTTGACAGTACACAAACAGTTATTTCAGCTTGCAAAGTGAAAAAGTAGGGCAGTGGCACTGGTTAATGCTGCTCTGACAGCTCTGGTACTCTTTGATAGTCCTGAGTATTTTGCCTCTGTATCACACATCCCAAACTCAAAACTCTTCATTCAGTGTTTCATATTTCTAAGTGCAGCTTCAATTTCAATATATATCTTTAGAAAGAACTTACTTTGTCTCATGCACTTTGTATGTTCTTACTATGATGGGAAGGAAAAGTAAGCATTGATTCTGAACGAACTAAGTTTACGAATCACAAAGACATATGCTGAAGCTGCAGCATAAAATGCATTTTATAAAGCAAAGAAAAATAAGTGGAAAGTGATTTCAGCACAAATTGTTTATGACTCGTTATAGAACACAAGACTGTATAAGCCACAAGGGAGAGAACTCCTTATACCAAGCAACATACAATCTAAATAATAGAAGTTTTCCTGATAAATAAACTCACAGATAGAAAGAATATGCCACAAAGTCTGTAATTAAGTTAATATGAAGCCATGCATACCCACAGTGTAAGGACCTGAAAATTCTGTAAAAAAAAAAAAAAAAAAAAAAAAAAAAAATGTAGTAGCTTTAAATATTGGAACTATTTTGACAAAACTTATTAAGGTTTGTGGCTTCAGTAAAAGATCAGTTAGTATTTGCATCATACCCAAGGAATTCAGACTGCAGAATAAGGTTTCACACTTCTTTGGAAGTCTGTACCATTTGCAAATCTCCAAGTAAGCCAACTCTGAAGATGTTTCAGAAGTTAAAAATGTCAGCTTTTTGTGTATTTGTGACATAACAAAAATATATATATCTATTCCCCCTGTATAATGAGAATCCAGTCTATAGACTAATGTGGATAAATGGAGTCTTTCTGTCCTGGTGGACACTTCACCTTATTTTATATTACAATGCTACTTTATTGCCACTGCTGTGGCTGTGAAATGTCACTGCTTCTCTGGCTAATTAAAAGATGGGCAGCAGATTGCCATTAATAAGATTTAGCTTCCACAAAATAAGGCTCTCTTGGTGTGTGGCTGTGTAAGTCAGCTAAGAGAATCAGACCTCCCCTTAGATGAAGGGAATCTGTACATATCACATCGAAGTAAATCTAAAAATAATCCGCTGTATAAAGGAATGAGCTTTTTGCAATTGTGTTTCTGAATGTATGCAGGGGTCCCCCTTAAGGTTTTTCTGCCAGAAGGATATCACTCACTTGATCTGGGACCTTGGAAGAAATACATAGCCAGCAGAAAACAAAGATTTATCAGGTCTGCTCCCAAGTATGACTATATAAAAAACCCGAAACCTAACTAAAACTATTCTTCTTCATGCTTGAGCTGTACATCAATGGTGGGGGAAAGAAAGGGAGAAGATGCTAACTTTAAAAAATTGCCGCTAAAGAACTTCTCTTAAGACTTTTATCCCCAGTAAGACCTTTATTCTTCTGACCTTTTTCAAGATCAAAAAAGATCAATAGGGTGAAAAAGCTTGATCTCTCGTGTGGTAATGACCCTATTTTACAAAGCTACTGAGCCCATTAGAAAAAAGAAAATAATATTCAGCTCTTTTAAGAAGTCATACCTCAAAAGACAAAAATGTACAGGTTCAGATCGAAGTTTGCTGGCCTCAGGAAAACTACACCTAGCCTGCTGCAGCTTGAACAGAAGGACTGCAACATCTTCCATTCTGGAAACACATCAGTGGTGAAGCCTTCTGAAGGAGAAGACCCAACATTCTGCACTTAAAGAGCATCCAGGATGACCCAATTCACTGTTGACCTCTTTTGTGGACCAGGATAGGGGTTTAACTTTGTGGGTTCCTTGCCCTCTGCCTCTTACCCAAAACCTGCATTCGCTAAGGAGTCTACAAGAGAGGGTGCTCACAGAGGCGCTCCATAAGACATGAAGTTTTCCATACTGAAGCTGAAAAGATTTCAGATAAAATTGCATAGAAGTCTGCTGAAGAGCATATGCCTGTACAAGTCCACTCTTGAATATGTAAAGGTGGTA
Source organism: Psilopsiagon aurifrons (assembly GCA_025447955.1). Classification (NCBI taxonomy): domain Eukaryota; kingdom Metazoa; phylum Chordata; class Aves; order Psittaciformes; family Psittacidae; genus Psilopsiagon; species Psilopsiagon aurifrons. The sequence goes on from JAOEHY010044746.1 coordinate 23,112, forward strand.
TTAATCTCCAAAAAGATTTTTCCTAATTAAGTTACAGCTGCAATGATTTCAGCTCAAGATCCTTGGAGATATTTTCTGTTCTCAAAACTTAAGCAACCTTCAACAAGACAAACATATGCATAGAGTATCGATGCTCATGCTCCAAAATGGAGGGCAGCAGATGTTCCCATGGGGTTAGAAAAATTTTTTGATTTTGCCAGGCACAGATGTGAGGCTGACTGCTCTATAGCTCCCCGGCTCATCCATTTTCCCCTTCTTGAAAATGGGGGTTACAGTTCCCTTTTTCCAGTAGTTAGGAACTTCACCTGACTGCCATGATTTTTCAAATATGATGGGCAGTGGTTTAGCAACTTCACTTGCCAGCTCCTTCAGGACCCGCGGGTGGATTTCATCAGGTCCCATGGAATTGTGTATGTTCAGGTGCTTAAGATGGTCTTGAACCAGATCCTCTCCTACAGTGGGCCCAGAGTCTTCATTCTCACTGTCCCTGTGTCTGCCTTCCAAGACTTACAGTAAAGAATTTCTTCCTCATATCCAATCTAAACTTCCCCTGTTTAAGTTTGAACCAGTTACCGCTTGTCCTATCACTATAGTCCCTAAAGAAGAGTAATTCCCCAGCATCCTTATAAACCCCCTTCAGATACTGGAAGGCTACTATGAGGTCTCCATGCAGCCTTCTCTTCTTCAGGCTGAACAGTCCCAACTTTCTCATCCTGCCCTAATTCATCCTTCCGTCTGTGGTATATGTATACTTTATATCAAATCAGCAGTCTCCTAGGTATTTCAGTATCCTGAAAATGGACAACAAAGTGCCTTTAATTAAAATACTTCTCTGAATATGTTTTGCTTACTATTTGTCCTTAAACTATTAAAATACGACAGAAATTCAGTATCTGAAGGGGGCCTATAGGGAAGCTGGGGAGGGACTCTTCATTAGCAACTGTAGTGAGAGGATAAGGAGTAACGGGTTCAAACTTAAACAGGGGAAGTTCAGATTGGATATGAGGAAGAAATTCTTTACTGTAAGGGTGGTGAGGCACTGGAAGGAGTTGCCCAGGGAAATTGTGAAATTACGAATGCTCCATCCCTGGTGGTGTTCAAGGCCAGGTTTGACATAGCCTTGGGTGGCATTGTTTAGTAGGAGATGTCCCTGCCTGTGGCAGGGGGTTAGAAGTAGATGATCTTGGGGTTCTTTCCAAACCTAACTATTCTATGATTCCATGATTCTAATAAATACATTTTTTTTCCTACCATATAGACCTTTTGTTTCATCTCCCAGTGTGTGGTGAATGTCCTGTCACCAGAATAGCTCATCTCCAGCTGACACCAACACAAAAGACAAAGCTTTTTCTTGCCTGCTTTTATGACTCGACTGTCACTGGTTAATATTTCGAAGTTTTAATTTAAAAGTGCAAAAGCAAACACTGACTACAAAGGATCTAGTCTTAATTTGAGAAATCTTCCAATTAATAGGAAAGCTTAATTAAAACTTCCATTAGAAGTCCATAATATTAACTTTATGGTAAGAATCTACTGAAGAACCTGAATGTATACAATTCCATGGGACCTGATGAAATCCACCCGCGGGTCCTGAAGGAGTTGGCAAGTGAAGTTGCTAAACCACTGCCCATCATATTTGAAAAATCATGGCAGTCAGGTGAAGTTCCCAACAACTGGAAAAAGGGAAATAAAACCCCCATTTTCAAGAAG
>JAOEHY010044747.1:0-14922 GCA_025447955.1 Psilopsiagon aurifrons
CACTGCTCACAAGCCGAAAGTCCAAAGGAAAAAAAAAAAACAACACAGCTCCACACCGGCTACCAAGAAGGAGAAAACCGACTGCTACTGCCGAACACAGGACAAGATGTTAAATTCTAGTAATTTGTTCTAAATTATTTTAAATGATTACCTGATACTTTAATGAATGCAGAGTAAATATATAAAAGTTACACATTTTTATTTTAGATAAGTTTTTGTTCTTTTGTTGTTCAGTGAAATTCTGCTGAATATTAAATCTTCCATGCAGTGTTGAATTTCTTTTAAATTTTCAATAAAACTAAAAGCATGGCGCTTATATATGTGTGCCTTCTCCTTTTCTTCCCCCATAATGATAGCATCACCTTTTCCTTTTATGTGCGTAATTAGCAAATAATTATGGAACTATAGAAAATGATGCTAGCACTAGAGGAACAGTCCTAGTATTTTTAGAAGAAAAAAATATTATCCACAGATTGTAACTAAATTGCAGAAACTATGCATATCTGATGCAAAACTACTTGAGAAGCCATCTGAGTTTCCAAGCATCTCAGAAAGATGTATTATTTCACTGTTCTCAGTGGTATATTGAATGAGGCATTAGCCATTAGGAAAAAACGTGTAGGATCATGCACCCTAAGTTCAGGTGGGTGGCTCTTGCCTTGGGGATAAAGAGGTTTATTCCTACCACAACTGTTAAGGATTTAGGCAAGGTGTTTCTGAATCTTTCCCTCCAATGCTACGTACATGGATATACATGCCATACACATGCCATAAATGCGGGCAGCAGGCTCAGCACAGCAGGGTACATTGCTCCTGATAACAGCATTCTTTGGGGATTTATGTGGCTACCTGAAAACTCCAGATACGGGTATGCAGCAGCATAGGCTGAGCATGAAAAGTGGCCTATAAGGCAGAATTTGAGGTTCCAGATATGCTGGCTGTTTGGCAATTTCATTCACAAGGTGAATAATAAGAATTAATTGTTTAACTAAGTACTTCGATCTTTTTCTCTGGGATGAAGCAGAATGAAGCACTGTGAAGATTCTCAATAGCTGAAAAGCATCAGAGCTGCCATGTGTCTGCATCAGAAATGATAACGCAAGAGCAAGTCTAGAATTTTGTAGTCTGTCAATATTTGTTTTTTCAACTGTAACATTTAAAAATAATTTTTGGTGTCGGCAGACATTTCCTATATATCTTCAGACAAAATAACTAAAGCATAAATTCTCAACTGAAGAAAAAGGTGAATGTGTATAGTAAGTCCTGCTTGCTTGTTCCCTTTTGTTCTGATCTTGTAGAATAACTAGAGAGGCTTATTTTCTTCTCTTCAGAGGAATCAAATCATGTGGTATTTTAACCTAACTTTTTAAAGATGGAAAAAATAATGTGGTATTTTGTTCTAACTCTTTCAATGGCAAAACTTTACACTTACTGAATTTCCAAATGTAATCTTTCTAGTGCTTCTGGAAACCTTTATAGATATATTCAGGAAAGGTTACTTAAGCATTATTTTGTGTTCAGATGGAGCATGTTTCCTATCAATAATTCAGTATTACCTGGATTCCATAACAGGACTGCATTCATCCTTGACATTTTCTATGGATATATATATATTTTTTTGTTTAAGCTAGCATCTAAATTTCATGCTTGTGAGAAGCATTAAGTCAGAGAGAATGCTATCAGATAGAAATATTACATAGTCTTGGAGAAGCAAATTCATCAAACTAAGTATCAGACAAGGCAAACAAAAGACAGGTGGCTGGGGAGTGGAGGGTGCTTATAAGAATAGCAATGTTTACTATCTGAAGAGGGAAATAATAAAATGTCAGTAAGAGTGTTATAATATTTTTAGTTTAGGGGAGGAAAAAGAGAGCGAATTAAACTTCCAAACATTGTTTACGTGAGCTAATAGGGGGAAGGCTAACCTAGTTATTTGAATATTCCTGGTAAACAGGAGAGCTGTATTTCGAATCTGGAGTATATAGTACACTCATCTGATTGAGTTTGCTATTTAGGATAAGGGAGAAAGGCAGTCATTGCCTTGCTCTGTTTTGTGCTGTGCATGATGCTGGCCTTGTGCCTATTCTAAACATTAGTAGCATTTGATCAGCTCTTTGCTGTAAATCCTGTGAGTTGTTCATCTTTCAGGATAATTAGGATCCTCTGCATGTTCATCATGGTTTAAGCCGTAAGTCACACAGTTTGTTCAGTCACACCTCTCTTTCTTCCCCCCGCTCCCAGAGGGATGGGAAAGAGAATCGAAAGAATGCAACTCCCACGGGCTGAAATAAGAACAGTCCAGTAACTAAGGTATAACACAAACCACTGCTGCTACCACCAATAATAATGACAAGGGAGTACAAGGAAAGAGGTTGCAACCACTCACCACCCTATACTAAGCCTGACCCAGCAGTGAACCCCCCTCTTCTGGGTAGCTGCCCTCCGTTTTTTACATCCTGGGCATGATGTGCTGTGGTATGGAATATGTCTTGTGCTAGTTCGGGTCAGGTGTCCTGTCTTTGCTTCCTCCTGGCTTCCCCTCCTCCCTGGCAGAGCGTGAGGCTCAGAAAGTCCTTGGTCAGACCAAAACATTTGAGCAGTAACTAACAACATCGGTGTTATCAGTGTTTTGGCCTGTTCCCAGGCCAAAAGTCAAAAATACAGCACTGCATCAGCTATCAAGAAGGAGAAAAATGACTGCTACTGCTGAACCCAGGACAGTGTTTCAAGTATGCTAATTATTTTCTGTGTGGAAATGTCCCAGGTAAAGGAAGATTTTTTATTTGCCAGGCTTGCTCTGAAAGGCAATGCCTATGTTTCCCTGAACTGTGTTTGGAATTGTGTTTCGTAATCAAAACTACAAACACAACTACATTCACTCTAACATAACAATGATACAGTTGTTCTCAAAGGCATAGAAACAAACAGATTTTGTGTCTGTCTGTCTCTCTGTCTGCCTGATGGTGTAACAGTATTTGATAGTTTTCTGATGGATGACTAAAGCAACTAGATTTTGGAACTGTATTTAAAACCGGGTCAGTAAACCCTAGAAAAGACCATGTGATGATTCTGAAGAAATTATTTAACAGGTAAAATGGACTAGTAATAATGGTAATAATTTCCAGTGGTTAGAAACAGTACACATGACAAATGCTTCCCTAATATAAGTATTGAAACACTGTATGGTGTTTACTGCATGAAGTTATCTAAGGATGTTGTCTTAGATAGCATTGTTTAATTTCTGATCTTTAATTTCTCAGAATAAATTCAAATTAAGATTTGATCCCACTCCAGTTGAAGTCAAAGTTGAAAAAACAACATACCTGGGGAAAATCAACTCCTTTAGTAGCTCTTAATAGGATACCTAAATATGCTTCAAGAATACTTAAAAGGGCAACAAAAAAAATATGAAAGTGGTGTTCTGAAGCTCTGTACTGCAAATTCCACATTGTGCTAAAAGTTCCAGTAGGCTGTGGTCTAAAATGACTGTTACAATCTAGATTTGATTGCCTAGATCAAATCACTAGATTCACGAAAAAAGTACTGGATACAGCAAAATGCAGAGAAAAGAATAACAGCAATAAAAATAAAGCCTCCTAGGGCTTTATGTTTATATCAGAGGGTTTGGATATAAAATTACAACTGAAAAAACATTTGAAGGATAAGAATATACTGGGATGAAATATCAAGTGAATTAATGAAAGGATATTTTGACCTATTAAGTATTACTCAGTCAGAAGAAACAACTTTCAAATGCCAAATGAGGGTAATGTGATTAATAAAAAATGAAATTATCACACGCCTTGTAGCTTAAAGGCAATGTAAATGTAACAGTGCACTTGGTGCTGCAACGGTGATGTAAACTCCTTATCTTGATTTGCAGAAACAAGCCAGGCACAGAAAGATTTTATGCAAGAACTCTGTAATGAAATGGAAAAGCAAGAACAGTAGCTTTAGGGTTAATATAATGTTCCTTTTATGAGTCAAGTCCCTTGTTCAATGTTTGAAGAACACAAATATTTCAGTGACTCTCTCAGTGCCATGTAGCAGATGGTAAATCTAGAGGTGTAAATGAAGAAGGGCACATGCCAATCGCTTTTCTGATGCACACATCTGGCCACAACATTGTAGTATAAACTTTCCCAAAGTCTCAAATCATCCATCATGAAATTAAAGAAAAAATCATAAATTAAGCAAGGGAAATGGAGGAAAAATGCCTGACTGAGAACGTAATTCAGTTGTGTATGTGCAGTTCTTTCATTCAAAAGGCATTGTTTTTCTCCCTGCTTCAGGGAAGACAGTATGGTGACTGCTGTTTTGAAATTTAGATGCAAAGTCCTACAGACTGAGTGAAACTTGCCGCAGGAGTTTTATTCTGTTCTTTTGCTGTCTCTTTCCTGAATAAAAACAGCACTTTAAAGCCTTTACAAGATTAGTTGTTCTGAACCTGTGAATAAAATTTTGTCTTGTTTCATAAGGGATTTGATTTCAAGAAAGACTGAATTTCTTGGAATAGATGGAAGAGCAGGTACCAAATACTCTATTATGACAAAAAAATTAAGAGAGTCCAAGTTCTTGCTGTAATATATTCTGAATGTGTGGACTGGTCAGTGGGCTGGTGGATGAAATTTAGCTTTCCTATTCTTAATTAAATTATTGCATAGTTAAACACTGAGAAAAATTTCTTTAATATGTTTTGAGCCATTTCCTCTCTGCTAGATTGATGGTCTTGAAACTTACCTAAAATTGTCATAAAGGATCTCTGCTTTGTTCTGAAAACACAAATGAAGCCAAATAGTGTAACTGAGATAAAAACTTCAATAAATAATTTATTTCTTCAGTAATGTAGGGTAATTTTTTTAGTGTAATTTCCAGATCACTATCTCAAGTCTTGCCAGACTGTCAGATTTTTATTTTCTTTTAAAACAAAGCTGTAGCAAGCTCTCACTGAACCAAGTACTTTAAATGCACAAAATGAAATGATCTTTGGTCTCTCAGTCATTGTCTGTTGGACCTGTTTTATATGTATTTTTGAAGTGTTCAGAGGTTGGTAATTTGGAACACTGCTAGTTTGTTGCATTCGTGAGCTACAGGGAAAAAGCAAAAGAGGTCCAGTTTCCTCATTAACAGCAATGTCTTCTCCCACTGCTTGTGAGATGCAATGGAAAGCAACCTCTGAACAAGGTCCCTATTGTTCACCATATCCCCACTGCTTCAGCATCCAGATACCAGCCATGGAATTAGTCATGTGCAGTCTCCTGAGGCCACAGTTTCCTCTTCCTTTCTCTCTTTGCAGCAAGAAAATACCTCAGTCACTTATAATACCCCAAAATCACTTATAAAAGTGATTATGAGGAGATATGTCATGTATACGGCATGATGGATGATTCATCCATAATTCTGCTTGGACACCACTGATTACAGTGCAGAGTTTTCAGATGCCGCCTGTGTCCTGGGTTCAGCAGTAGCAGTCATTTTTTCTCCTTCTTAGTAGCTGGTGCAGTGCTGTGTTTTTGACTTTTGGCCTGGGAACAGTGCTGATAACATCGATGTTTTTAGTTGCTGCTCAGTAATGTTTAGTCTGACCAAGGACTTTCTGAGTCTCATGCTCTGCCAGGGAAGAGGGGAAGCCTTGAGGAAGCAGAGACAGGATACCTGACCCAAACTAACCAAAGAGGTTTTCCATACCACAGCACGTCATGCCTACTATATAAACTCAGGGCAGTTACCCAGAAGGGTTAGATCACTGCTCGGTTGGGCTAGGTGTTGGTCGTGGATGGTGAGCAGTTATTTTCTCTCCCCTTGTTATTTCCCTGGTCATTATTATTATTGGTGGTAGCAGCAGTGGTTTGTGTTATACCTTAGTTACTGGGCTGTTCTTATCTCAACCCATGGGATTTATATTTTTTTGATTTTCCTCCTCATCCCTCTGGGAGCAGGGGGAAGGAAAGGGGGGGAGTGGGAGAGAGGCTGCATGATCCTGAGTTATAGCGGGGCTTAAACCACGGCAGTTCTTTTTTGTACACAACTTGGGGCATGAGAGGTTGAGATAACGACAGATCTGACCAGAGTGTATCTAATCGTATTTGTGATGAGCATTCATTGTTTCAGATAACTAGTCATTCATCACAATGCTGATTTATTGGCTCTCAAAGTTGTTGCTCTTGATCTCGGAGTTTCAGCATGTCGTACCTTACTTACAGCTGGTATTTGCTGATTTAGCGTTTATTGGCTGGGGGCGTTGGGCTAAGGTTCTTGTTTTCTTGCGCTTTATGGCAATGACTTGTCATGCACTAGAATCATTGATCATGAAACTGATCTAGCTTGAGTTCCCAGTGTGGTCATCACCTCTGTATTTTGGGAGGTATATAATAGAAGTGTTTAGCAATTACACATCTTTTTTCCCCTCCTTGGGTGGTCAACCTGTGAAGGAGACATTCCCTTATGTTCTCAGCCAACCACCAGACCGTTTACAGCATCATTTGAGTGTTCTGAAGGTTTTGAATGGCCTTTAAGTACCCTTGGGATCTGCCTGCTGATTGTGAGAGGGATCACCATGTTGGCACATATACAGAGTGTGTTTTACCCGAGACGATTTTGACTGATCTCAAAAGTTAGGTAGAGTTGGGTTTTGGGCCTTGTCTAGGGTTAGACAACAATACAGGAGGACCAAGAGATTTTCCCTGAAACTGGACAGTCATGAGTGGCAGGGAGTGTGGGATAGTATGGTCAAGCATCCAGGCCAGTGGGCCCCTCCAGTGCTTTGGAATTTCACCACTGAACAAATGCAAAATCCAGAAAAATTAGTAAAATATTTAAATGAAGTGTATTGTCGTTCTGGTCATACCAGAAAAAGGACAAATCACGGCAATGTGCTGGGGCTTGGCCTATGCTTACAGAGCCCTGTTCAACACTTTCCAAAGGAAAAAATGTCCCTGGATCTGATGGCAAAGCAACTGACAGTGCAGCTATGCCAGCTCCAAGCACAGCAGCTACACCAGCCCCAGCAACAAGTACAGCAGCTACTCAAACATTGACTGCAACAGACAGTGCAGCTAATTCAACTCCAAGTACAGCAGCTACACCAGAGGATCAATTCATGCCAGCATCAGTTGCCCCTGTATGCAAGGGGAAAAGCAAAGAAGAGGCAAGAAAGATGAAGCAAGATGAAGAAGCAATGTACTCACCACCAACAGCATCTGACCAGGAATTATTAGTATGTGAATATGAGGAAGAAGAGGAAGAAGAGGTGAAAACAGGTTTTGCCAAAAAATAGAATGAAGTTAAGGGACCTGCACAGGAGATTCAATTTTGGGGAATAAAATGGCAAGATGGACATTGCCAGATCCCCACAGATGTGATCAAGAAGATAACAGCAATGTCTCCACCCACTAATAAGAAACAAACACAAACTAGAAAGTGTGGGTGTTGTGGGGGTCTGGAGAATGCACATCCCAAATTACAGTTTGATTGTAAGCCCTCTCTGTCATGTGACCCGGTAGAAGAATGGTTTAAAATGGGACTCTGAGCAACAAAAAGCCTTTGAGCAAATTAGATGAGAGATAGTTCATGCACTAGGCCTCGGATCAGTCCAGACTGGGCCAGCTGTAAAGATATACTGTACACTACGGACTCGAGATCAACCCCTCGGCTTTTGGAGTTGGGGATACAAAGGACCTGAGGCCAGCTATACCCCAGTTGAAAAAGAGATACTGGCAGTCTATGAAGGGGTTCAAGCTGCTTTGGAAGTGATTGGCACTGAAGCACTGCTTCTCCTGGCACCCCAGTTGCCCATGCTGGGCTGGATGTTCAAAGGCAGGGTCTCTACATATCATACAACCGATAATACATGGAGTTAGTGGGCTGCACTAATTCACGAGCTTGAACAGGAAATCCCAGTCACCCAGGAATTCTGGAAGTCATCATGGACTGGCCAGAGAGCAAAGATTTTGGAATGTCACCAGAGGAGGAGGAGGTGATGTGTGCTGAAGAGGCCCCACCATATCACGAACTATCAGAAAGTGAAAAGCAGTATGCCTTGTTTACTGATGGAACCTGTCACATTGTGGGAAAGCAGCCGTATGGAGTCCTCGATGGCATATTTCAGAAACTGCTGAAGGAGAGGGTGTATCGAGTCAGTTTGACAAGGTGAAAGCCATCCAGCTGGCCTTGGACATTGCTGAATTAGAAAAGTAGCCAGTACTTTATGTCTCTACTGACCCATGGATGGTGGCAAATGCCCTGTGGGGGTGGTTGCAGCAATGGAATCAGAGCAACTGGCAATGCATAGGTAAACCCGTCTGTGCTGCTGCACTATGGTAAGATATTGCTGCCCAGGTGGTGAAGGTACACCATGTAGATGCTCACGTACCCAAGGGTCGGGCCACTGAGGAGCACCAGAACAACCAACAAATGGACAAAGCTGTTAAAATTGAAGTGGCTCAGATAGGCTTAGATTGGCAACATAAGGGTGAATTATTTTTGGCCCGGTGGGCCCATGACACTTGAGGCCATCGGGGCAGAGATGCAACATACAGATGGGCTTGTGATTGAGGGGTGAACTTAACAATGGACACTATTGAACATGTTATTCACCACTGTGAAACACGTGCTGCAATTAAGCAAGCTAAATGGTTAAAGCCTCTTTGGTATGGAGGATGATGGCTGAAGTACAAATATGGGGAGGCCTGGCAGATTGGCCACCAACCTGCCAAAGCAAGTGCCATGTGCTTACCATGGCGGAAGCAACCACTGGATGTCTGGAAACGTACACTGTGCCCCACACCACTGCCTGAAACACTTTCCTGGGCCTTGAAAAACAGATTTTGTGGCAACACAGCACCCCAGAGAGAATTCAGTCAGACAGTGGGACTGATTTCTGGAACAAACTTCTAGACACCTGGGCCAAAAAGCATGACATGGAGTGGATATATCATATTCCCTACCGTGCACCAACCTCTGGGAAAATTGAACGATACAATGGGCTGTTAAAAACTACACTGAGAGCAATGGGGGGGGACGACTTTGAAACATTGGGATATGCATTTACCAAAAGCCACCTGGTTGGCCAGCACCTGAGGATTTGCCAACAGGGCTGTCAGAATTTTTACATACTGTGGAGGGGGACAAGTTCCTGTGGTGCACGTAAAGAATTTGTTGGGGAAGACAGTTTGAGTTATTCCTGCTTCAGGTAAAGGCAAACCCACTCGTGGGATTGCTTTTGCTCAGGGACTTGAATATACCTGGTGAGTAATGTGGGATGAAGGGGAGGTCTGATGTGTACCTCTAGGGGATTTGACTTTTGGGGAAAACAGCCAGTGAACTCAAATGTATGCTGTTGCCTGCTATGTAGCACTTTTATAGCCCACCAACTAGATGTTGTTAGGTCACCAGCAACTGGCCCTGATTTCCCTCCAACTATTGTCTCAACAGAGAATGAACTTTGATGAAAACAGACGAGTTCTGCGGTAAAGGAATTATCAGCATCAGCAGGCAACAATCCAATACTGCACACAGCCTCTCCTGCTCTGAAAGACTGTTACAGGAGATGGAGCTCAACATAATGGACTGGATGGACTCAGCAGCTTTATAGAGATTGGTCCATGCACTAAGGAATGATTTCTCTCCCTCTCTGTGTGTGTATGTATATGTATATATTTGAGATAAGGGTGATGGTATATTGAAAATGTGGGTTCTGAGCATGACATGAATAGTATGGAATAAGGGGTGGATACTGTCTTGGGTTCAGCAGTAGCAGTCATTTTTTCTCCTTCTTAGTAGCTGCTGCAGTGCTGTGATTTTGACTTTCAGTCTGGGAACAGCGCTGATAACACCGGTGTTTCCGGTTGCTGCTCAGCAGTGTTTAGTCTGACCAAGGACTTTCTGAGTCTCATGTTTTGCCAGAGAGGAGGGGAAGCTGGGAGGAAGCAGAGGCAGGACAGCTGACCCAAACTAGGCAAAGAGGTGTTCTGCACCACAGCACGTCATATCCAGGATGCAAAAATTGGAGGCAGTTACCCAGAAGGGTTAGATCACTGCTTGGTTTTGGCTGTGTATCGGTCAGTGGGTGGTGAGCGGTTGTATTCTCTTCCCTTGTTGTTTCCCGTGTCACAATTATTACTGGTGGTAGCAGCAGTGGTTTGTGTTATACCTTAGTTACTGGACTGTCCTTATCTCAACCCATGGGAGTTACATTCTTTCGATTCTCAACTCTCCTCGCCATCCCTCTGGGAGTAGGGGAGGAGGAAGTGGGGAGAGTGGGAGAGAGGCTGCATGGTCCTGAGTTACAGCTGGGCTTAAGCCATGACACCCATTAATATATTTCTCATCTTGATAAAAGACAAGCCCAGAGAAAAACAATGTGTCTGGCAGCCTCAGCTATGTCAAGGAATTGCCAATTTCCGTGTTGAAAACTGGGGCAGCATGCACTGTGCACAGGTTCCAGAATGAGTCAGTGCTTAATGGTTATGAATAAACCTTACTGACATCTGTGTGTGAGTCCAAGGAAGCTTAAATTATTTAACATGTGCCAGTGTAATTAGTGTCACACACATGAGTTAAACAGTGGTGCACAGTGAGGAACAATCCCCAGCCACCAGCTGATGTCACTGTGAATTAGTAGTATTGACTCACAAGCTCAGTAATGGGCATGTGGTTGGCTAGTTAGAGAAGATTCATTAATTACCCATTATGAATCTTGTAGAACTGAGTACAACTCTCTGGGATGTAAAATTGTGCAGTAGCACCTTGCTGGGGAATATTTTCCATATCTCTGCAAATGATAAGAATTAGTTGACCCAAATTAGAAACTCTGTTTTGTGGTTTTGGGTATTCCTGGTACCAGACATTATAAACGCTGCGAATATTGTGAAACTATAATTTCCATGGTTGTTAATACCTTGATATGATGATGTCTACATCACAGCAACACTTTTTGTATCTAAAAACAATGCCCCACGTTCGTAATATCACATTAGGGCATGTCCCAAACCCAAACTGTCATCCATGCCAGAAGAATGAATGTTATCTCAAAGCGATCATTATTTTACAATCAGTTGCTGCAACCCTAACACAGTAGGCTGCTTGGCCCTAACCCATTGCTACTGTTTGAATGTCTGCACTCTCATGCTCCGTTAAAGCAAGCTGGAACCTATCCAGGTGGTTTTCAGTGAGCCTGGCATGAAAGAAGTCTTTGAAGCTGAGATAGTCGTGGAAGCTTGACTTGTAAATAGTGTTCCTGATGGGCAAACTGGAGCCAGATAAGCAGGGTTAAGTAGCCCAAAGTGTCTCTGAAAGGGAAGAGGCAGCACTGCAGAAGGCATTAATGGGAACAGTTCATGACTGATATTTGAATTCTCAGGCTTTCTTGAGTTTTGCATTCTCTCATGGATTTGTGGTTGCTTCTGACTATTTTGCATGTTTTAGTTTTAGCACATTTGATCTTAACGAAGCATAACATAAGGAAAGCAGCCTTAGCACCCTGTGAGGTATCCCATTTATTCACAAACTTTTGTATATGTCAGTTTACTAAAGGTGTCCCTAGCTTTGTCTTCACCCACCATGAACTTCTCTCACTCCCAGACTATGTGACTAAGCACAAAAATATAGGCGGTCTGAGTGCAGACCTTTGTCAGTGAAGGCCAAGGCAAGGAATGTTTTGGGTCTTTGTTAATGTCCTTTGCCACTAGATTTCCCTTCCCTGTTGGAAGCAGGCTAACATTTTCCTTGATCTTATTTTTGCTGCCCATGCAGCTGTCAAAGGTTGCTTTGACAGCTGCACATCCCACATCACAGTCACCTTTCAGCTAACATTTTTCCTTGCTGATTCCATCCCTGGATGCCTGGGCAGTGCCTCTGCATGGCTGCGGGGCAGCCCCTGCCTGCTCTCCCCTCTGTGGGCATCTTCTTATGCGACCTTGCTGATCAGGCTACTGTATAAAGTGAGTTTGTTCACAAGTTTTTAAAAAAGTTTATTGTAACTCAGATTTTTGTCATCTGGCTGTTAAACATTTTCTGAACATTTTCCGACTTTGTGGTTAGGAAAAGGTTTTAACAAGACAAAATATTTCAACAGGAAAGCACTCATCTAGTTCTCTTTTTCAGGGCTTCATCATCTTTTTGATGGTGACAAAACAAATTGGAGAAAGCTTTTTTTAATCTTATCAGTGCTAGAAATTGCCAGAAAAGGAATACACTGCCTGGGGTTCTATAATTTACTGTGCAAGACAGTGCATATAATCCTCTTCCATGAAAATATGTGAAGCTATGTGGTCATTTGAAGATTCAGAATCAAGAAGCAGATGTTGCTGACAGTACAGCTTTGTTTCAACCACTTTTGCTCTTTAGCCCTTTGTTAATGTCAAGATCTGACTTCTCAATCATAAGACCTGATTCCCAGCCCTCTGACTGTGGGAAGAAAAGGTGATCATCTAGCCCCTGTAAAGCTAAGCCAGCACATTAAGTTAGATGATGGCAGGTATTCTTTCTGATTAAAACAAAAAGTTCATGTATCTGATGTCAGAGGAAGTATACACCCTACCATTGATGCATGCTTGCGTTATTATAGTATGCACAAAAATGGCTGGTTTTTTGTTTTATTTCGTTCCCCTTTCCTCCACCATTTTACCATTATCAATATGACAACATTACAACAATTGTTTTCTAGCTTTATTAGTATAGGGCAGATATAGTGCAGTTCCTTCCCCTAGAGAAACCCATTCTCTTTAGCAGGCAGAATACTAAATGGCAGAGAATTAACAGGGGTAATAACGTAAGCAGGTGATAGTACAAACAATGATATCCACTGATCTAAGCTAAATGTGTACGGAGAAAATGCACAGAATCCTGCTGAGTTGTCCAGTTCTTGTCAGATCCTGTCACCAGTTACTGCTTCCCTGATGCAGGCAGCCCCCCTGCAGCACCCAATGCAGCTGTATATGTAGAAACTCACAAACAGCACTCTTCCTCTCAAGTAATGCCTAGTGCCAAATATTAGAACATAATTTAAGCATAATTCTGCCAAACTACTTTGTAGTTAATACTCCAGAACAGCAAAATCCAGAGCAAATAGTTTCAAAGAATGCCAGAGTTTAATTAAAAACATCAGTCTTTATTTCCTCTTGCCTGCTGCAAAGAACATAAGTGTTTCAATGATCATACTTGAATAAATCCTGAAATATGCTCATTGCACATGCCACTTCATGTACTTAGCCAAGAGCAGTAAAACATTATAACTCATTCATCACCTGTTACACAGTGAATTGCTTGTTACAGCAAACCATTATAGACTTCACAACATATGTTTGAGAGCGCAGTACACAGGGCAAAGCAGGGACCTGAATCCCATTTATCTCGAGGTTTTTCTAAACTGCAATGCCAATAAAAAACGTGCAACAATGGAAGGTAGAAGACCTCTATAATGGCCAACTTGTAAAAAAACGTCTTTGTGTAAATGAGAACTTGGGCTGAGATCACCATCAGTGAGACTTAAAAGACCAAGTGCAGATAATGCTAGACAGTTGAGGTAGTATGAGTACTGCTTACCTGGCTTCAGTAATCTGTCATTATCTTTAGACTGAGAATAACTCACAGTTGACAGTTTTATGCCTTTTCCCCACCTCTCTGTCAGGAGCTTTCTGCCACCTGCCACTGAGGATGATGCTATGGTTTAGAAATCCTATATTAGCAAAAATATAGCCACCTCACCCGCCTCAGAGAGACTAGTTTTACCCATGTCTGGGTTACGTATGCTCTTGACTTCCTCTTTTCACTGCAAGCATGATCAAGAAAGACATCTCAATGAACCATCAACCCCACAACAAGCTGCTATCCATGTAAATTGCTTATAATGATAAACAGAATTCAGTGGAGGAATCCATTTCTACTCCTCGTGCCAGAGGTGTACTTAGTCAGCATCTATTATGAAGGCTGGCCGTGCTTTTGGGAATAGGCCTGGTGAAGTTGATTGTTGTATCCCTGGGTGACTTCAGATAAATAATATGGCTCCATCTGCATCTCAGTGAAATAGCACCGTGAAAAGCTTACTTTTCTGAATACCTGTGATCATCTGGGCCACAAGTAATGATATTTAAAGTCCCCCGAAGCAATAACTGAATGATTCAGGAACAAACTGCTCTCAGCAGATAACACTCAGCATGTCTACACCACCACTTAAGTACATGTTCCTAAGACAAATTTCCTCACAACTGCGCATTATAAGTCCTCCAGCTTCCACTTATTGCTCATCTGAGCCCAAGTGTGGTGCTTGCTGCACATCAAGGAACCTAAGCAAGACTGGCCCCTAATTATAGGTGTAAGCTTCCACTGAAGTGTCCTGAATAGACTTAAATGGGGTGGAACAATCTGTTGCAGCTCAGCTTTTCCAAGTTGAGCATGGATGCTTTGGTTCAAGGCTCAAACGGCAGAGTAAAATGAACATACCCACGTGCTCTCTGTGAAGTGGAGAAAGATTCCAGAGTGTCAAGCAGCCTGAGTCTAGTGGTTGTAAACCTGGTGCTACAGAGAGGAAAACAGAAGATGACATGTAACTGGGGAGAAAAAAGAAATCGCAACATTATCAATGATATATAGTAAAGTCTTGGGTGGAGGTGCAGTGGTGCACAGCTTTGAGGCTACGCTATATGCCTCACTCCAAAAATTAGAGACTCTGGGATGTTTTAAATGTTGAGTATCTATGACTGCTTTTGCATGTATAATCTGCATCTGTTTAAAAGGAAAAATCCTAAAAAAATAAGTTCCTAGCCCATGGCCTACCATTTTTGAAGTACCCAAAAATGAAATTTGTCAGAGATGACTGCCATCTCCCTGAGTGTTCCCGCTCCTGCTTTCCTGCTGTAAGGTAGAGAGGGAAAGTGATCTGGCTTGAAGAAAAAAGCTAAATTAAAAAAACAAAACAATACAAAA
>JAOEHY010044748.1:12885-25684 GCA_025447955.1 Psilopsiagon aurifrons
TGAATTGGGAGATCAGGGCTGCACATGCTGGCAGAAAGGGATGCAAATTCCATCTCTCTGTACTTGAAGATGCTGTTGCAGCATTGTGCAGGTTCACCTAGGAGACACTCAAGGGGCAATACCTTCTCTTGAGAATTTACCAGGATAGACTGAAATATGTCAGATCTTAAAGGATGGGAATCTTTACCCAACTTTGTTTCGCTGTGTTCTCTTTCAGAGAAATATTTGGTTTATGATCCCTTACTTACAACATTAAGACATCCTTACTATTTCTTTGATTTCAAAATTATTGACTTTTAATGGATAAAATAATTAGCCATTCTATCCTGGATTTCTTAAAATCATTAGTGGTGTCAAGGTTTTTCTACAGAACTTGATTTGATTTTCGGTTTGATTTTCAATTTTTTTCACACCTTAACTCACTGTTTTAAATTGTTACGTCATAAGTAACCTTGGTATTAACATAGTTGACACATGCATGTGGACTTCTGTGTGCACCTGGAATAAGATCCATCTTATGTGAAACAAGAGCAAAGCATATGAGATCTTCATGAATGTTTCCTTACTATTTTTCTCAATTGTTCTGGAAAGTACTTTCTGGTTGTCAAGCAAAGTTAATCCTGATTTACATGGTCATGGTAGTAAAAACGTGGCCCACAGCTGTATATGACAGACCTAATCCTTTCCTGAAATTTTGAAACAAATATACATTTTTGTTGTTGCTTTTTATGAGCTCAGTTATTGAGATCTTAATGAAATGTACACAAATAATGGCAAATGTTTAAGTTTGCTTTAGCCACTACATTGAGCTGATCAAGTGACAGTTTAATCAGGCTATTACAGAAACATTTACAGTGACAAAAACAATCCAATCCTCATATGACCTTTAGATTAGGGAAAACTGATGCCTTTGAAAAGAACTTTTAATCTTTTGAATTAAAATTATTATTGTGAACATTTAACTAAAAAGATCAACAAAATACATTTGTAAAATAAGATTTTGATTTTTCTGTAAGGACAATTGAAATAATTTAATAAATAATGGTAAAAAATCTGAGCTGTGAAGAGAGCTTTTGCTTTAGCTTTTCTTATTGATTTACAAGAAATAATTACAAACTGAATTTCATAAAATATAACGACAATGTAATTAAATTATTAAAAATTGCTAATATTTAAAGAAATTTGAGAGTTTGAGACTAGCTTTTTTCTACAAGAGGCTCCAATTCTGGCAGCTGAATTTAGACTTTTTTAAATGTATCTTTATTTTGCTTGTGATGAGGAGCAAAATTCCAATATTATACGGGTTGAGAAAACAAAATATAAAATCTGTTATAATATTTAATTTCAATATAAGAATTCTATTTAATAAAAATATTTATTTAATAACAATAAAGGTAAACGCTGATGGAAAGATTAATTCAAGCTGGAAACCAGAACACACTTCTGAAGTTAAAGAGACTCCTAACTGTTCTATACCTCACTAAGATATTGTAAGAGAAATCTGAACTCTCACCACATAGGGAAAATCTGAATGCATACATTTGAAAAGTATTTCAGTGCTGCAAAACAGAAGTCCCAGATTTTGCAGTCAATTATGCGCCTTAAGGTTGCTCTGAAACTCAGTGAGACTTAAATTTGCAGTACCTGGGAGATTTTACCATACAAAACTTAGTGCAAGGCATGGGTGGTAGTTCTGTTGACCCGTTAATTTCCATTCCTCTCTATGAATGCCAGGATTTCAGAAGTGACAACAAGATAAACTGAAATGACCCAAGCACTTTGGATTTTTATCTGTCCTTGAACAATGCCATTTTATTTATTTATTTTAGTGGACCTTTTTTTTTTTTTTCCCCTGAGAAGGATTCTTAAAATTTTGCTTGAATAGAAAATTTCAGACACCTTAGTGTACAATTCCTGTGATGCATATTCTGAAATGAACCACCTGGGAGCGTCTTTGAAGCTGAGGCTTTGATGTGTCATTCATTTTCTTCCCTGTTTGCCTGTAATTGCTTCAAGGTCACTCCATTTTGTCCTATTCTACCGTCCTGTAAATTCATTTTTGCTCATAGAATCCCTTGCTATCACTGAACAGGTAGAATAAAGTGAACAAAATAAGGCATGGGTATTTTAAGGGCACGAAAAACAAAAGCAAAGCATCTAACAGTGGCATTTCAATGGTTATTAACCATTCATATTGTACAGTAGTTGGATATCAAAGAAGTTGGCTTTCTTTTGTTTTACTTTGAATTCAAACTTTCTAGAGATTTTTGATAGATCTGTTTTATCTAAATGTCAGTATTCCAGTCAAAAGGGGTCTTACTATCCTCTCTGCTTGACCAATATACTCATGTGAGAACCAGGTACCTCAAAAGCCAAGTGAGTTCATTTTCCACTTTACACTGAGAAAAATAACATTAGCAAGGAAGGAGTAACTCACTTCTTGAGAAACTCCCATTAGAAAGTGAAAGACCAAGGTTCAAGTCTCTGGTGCATATTTTACATAAACCAAGGAATTTAAAAATTGAACATGTATGTCCTACTTTCTAAGTCAGTGTTTTAACTTCTTTCTTACTGTTGTTGCTCTGGTCTTTATGTCTCCACTAATAGTTTTGTATTTTGTCTGATGAAGATATGGTTAGTTATGTTAGCAACTTTCTACTGAAAGACAACAGTTTTTTTATTAAGTTTTCCATCAGTTTTGCTATTTACACTAAGTCCATTTACATTGAGTATGTCCAAGAACCAACTCTCAGAAATTAATAACCAACAGTAAGTTAATTTATTATTAATTTCAGCTACAGCTATTATCCTCAGAGTGTTATTTCTGAATAAAATAATAAATAAACATTTTTAAGGATGTTTGATAGTTTGTGCTGTCTGCAGTAAGAAATGACCACTTATTTTCCCTCTGGTGCTTTCTGAGCTAGTAAGGCTGTATTCTCCACAAGTAACGTTCAATTATGAAAGAGTAAATGTCTCACACTTTGCGTAAGAGAAACATCACTATCTCCTTGTGTGCTGCAGGCTCCTCAGGGACTTTTGTGGAGCCCTGTGGATGCACTGGGAGCTGAGTCA
The DNA here is from genome assembly GCA_025447955.1 of Psilopsiagon aurifrons. NCBI lineage: Eukaryota > Metazoa > Chordata > Aves > Psittaciformes > Psittacidae > Psilopsiagon > Psilopsiagon aurifrons. Next base: position 15,961 of record JAOEHY010044748.1, read on the forward strand.
GACTGAACAAAACAACCTAAACATGTGGTTTCTTGGTCCATTGACTCTGATGCCTTTTCTTTCCTGTAAAAACTCCAACATAGTCTACAAGAAAAGGTGGGGAAAAAGGCTAGGTTTGCCAAAGCAGTTGTTATTACTTATGAAAATAATTAGCCTTTCCCCTTGACTGCCTTTCCTAACAGCAGTAAATTTTTATGCAAAACAATTTTCCTTTTATCCCAAATAAATAATTAAACCCACCTTTTTATCTAAAGGTTGTCTACTTAGATCATGAAAACCTTGGACTGAAAAACTGGGCCAGTTTTTCGTGGAAAGTATGTGTAGGATTTTTTACTTTTAATGAAGTTATATCTTGTTTCTTTGCTGTTCTGTTATTCCAGCTGTGCTTATCAACTGAAGTATATTTTCAAAATGGGTTAGAGTATCAAACTGATCAACATTGTTTAGAATTTACAATGTTTCTTTCTAAATTTAAACTTTTAAAGGTGCAAAGTTTTAATTTTTTACTTTGTTTCTAGTTTCTTCCACTTACACTATACAGCCTACTCTTCCTCATATTAGTAGATTTTATTAGGTCTGCAAAAGTACCGACATTTAGAGTTATGTTATAATTGGCACTACTGACATTATAAAGTAAGGAAAAATGTGTGTTAGTTTTCCCAGCAAATTCAGAATAACCTGTCCACATTTGAATTTAGATTAAATACTGGAATAGACAAAGGTCATTTTATTGTGTTTGTGGTATTTGTTAACAGCACAAATCTTTTTCAGTTCATGTCTTTAAAAAGTATTCATTAGTGCTGCTCTGAACACAGTTGTTTGTAACAGTATAATTAGACACCTTCTTGTTTTCAAAATTCATGCCTCCAACTCCATGATTACACAAAAGAAAATCTATTCTTTTATCCAAGTCAAGCTGAACTGTGTTTTTATACAGGTGGGAGTATATTGTATCAAGCCAGTAAAGCTGTAAGCTTTAAGAAGTAATGCTTATTAACTGTTTCTGTTTAAAAGAACACTTAGTTCTTCCATTACCACGCCTGAAGCATGGCAGAGACATGGTTCTTTATTTCTGTAGCTGTAAACTATGCAGATAATGTAAGTGGTTTCGTCAGAGCCAAGCATTCTTGCTGTATATAAAGCTACATAGCATCTGGAAATGTGCTTGGTGTTACATACTGGGATGTTTTCACTGAGCAGGCATTGAAAAGACTAACTCTTTTTTTGCATAAATAGGTGTGAACAGGTTAAGGAAACCAGCATAAGAACACTGTATATGAACATGCATTTATATGTGGAAGGAAGGTGGGAGCAGGTTTATTAAGGTACTCCAAAGAGCAAGGAAGTGCTTTCCTTTTCTTTAGCCGTACAGGTTCATAAATTTCCAGCAGAAATGAGACAAATCTCATAACAATTTGAGGATATCTTGAATTAGCTCCATTAAGATACTGCAAAAGGATTCTAAACTCTCACAATGAACACTCTCATGCAGTGCGATAACTCACAGGATACTGACTTTTTTCCTTTTTTTTTAATAACCAAGAATGCTGCATGACAGCTGCAGAATTACTTAAAGTCACTGTCATGCACACAAAGTCTGTAGCTTCAGTGCGATTTGCAGGAGCAGCAGCAATGGCTGCTTGTCAGCTTCATAGCAGATGAGGAACAAAATCTGTCACTAACCTTGAGAACTTAATATATCACTAAAGACAGTTAATTTAGCAGCCATGACCCATGTAGGCAACAGAATTAATAGCAAGTCTGTTCAGCAATGATGTTCTCCATGCCGTGCCATTGGGAGTGCAAGTCAATACTCCAATTTCAGCAGTGTTGCCTGTACAGCGCCATCACTTTCTTCTCCCTTTGTTCACAATAGCCAGATACAATGTTTCTAAACTGATTATGTGTTTATTTTGATTAAGGAGCATGCAGAATCTATGGAACGTGTTCGCTGAAATGATTTCTGGGTTTACAGCATGAAACAGACCTAGGAATTATTTCAGATCCTTTTAGTGTTGGACTGCTGTATTCCTTTTGCAAAATGCTGGATTTTTCTCCTAACATCCGCCCTTTTATATGAAGTAAACAGGTGGCACAGAGCTTTTGTCACAGGTGTATAGTGACTGCGTAATGGTAAGACTTCTCTTACAGTGTTCTAGGTTTATTTTCCGAGATCTTCTTGCAGTGTTTTTTCTGTCAAGAGATCCCTTTGCAATACTGCTGCAATGAACTTACCAAAAATACAGCTAGATAAAGCAGCAGGAAAAACAAATACAAAAACCCAGCAGGTTTCTATCCAGGCTATCTCAAATGATGGTTTTCTTAGCAGAAGTTAAATTGTCTTATCCTGAAAGTAGTTTATCTGTGTTGATTGATACATAAATCACTTTCACATGTATAAATGTTGGAAATACTAATAAGGGTTTCAAACACTGAACAAGTAAGCATATTTATAAAGTACTTGTTCATTTAAGTGGTGCTTTATAATTGTATTTGCAAATAGTAATGTTTTCAAATTTTCAGAAATTTTCACAATTTAGATCAGAATTTTAAGGTTATGTTCCATACAAGCAAGACTTTTTAATTACAGAAAGAATGCTTTCTCTTATATAATGTATGCAAGAAAATAAAACAACCTTCATCCTTAGCTTACACATTAAAAAGAAGTCATGATAATTAAATCTCTTTAAATGTGTCTTAAGTTGGGTTCAGTGCAAGTATGCAGTTGAACAGTCTTATTTCAGAGCTGCAATCATATATTGTTTGAACTTCAGTGACTTCCTTTCCTTGCCTTTCCTTGCCTTTCCTTGCCTTTCCTTGCCTTTCCTTGCCTTTCCTTGCCTTTTCTTGCCTTTCCTAGATGAGAACAATTGCTCTGCATTCAACTTGAAAGACATCCGTAAGATCACCTGACATGAGAAAGGAAACTGCGCATCTGTGAGGTACTGTTTTAACCATTTCACATTGGAATGTCCTCAACTTACTTTAGCTATATTTTGTCTAGTTGGACATTATTTCTGTAATTTCTTTTGCTTGCCTAGCCCCTCAAATTAAGTGAAATGAGGAGCATCAGAGGAATGATTGAAAAGATGACCCAGGGGGACATTTGGCAATTTTGAGCCTGTGATAGAGGAAAGTGAACACTGTTCTTGATTTCTTACAGGAGAGATTTTTTCAGTATTTAACAGTAGGCTATTGATCACTGCTGTTTTGCTGTTGAATTGTTCCTTTCTAATCCCATTTGGCTGCTATTGTATAAGAAATGTTTGAAAGTTTGTGTCAGCAACGCATCCTACAAGCATTTCTATGCAGTTCAACAAAAAGACTACAATACTTATGTAATTAATATTTGTTAGTGTATCTGTAGCATAAATGGAATGGGTTGAATTTTTTGGCCTTTTTATAATGAGATCTATCAATTGTATCAGTTTTCCTGCTTCTTGTCCGAAAGATGAGAAGCGTTTACCTTTTCTCCTTTTTTTCTACCATTGCTGTTCTCTTTTCCAATGAAAAATCATGAGGTTTTTAGCACAATTCTGAACTAAGGCATTTTTAGTAGATTATGAAAGTGGAAGAATAATCTGGATCCCCTAGTAAATCGGAAATGCAAGTAAAAGAACAAGACAACTTTAGATTAAAGCTTTTAATAGAATTATATATATAACATTTATACATGGATTTATACATGCCATAGGTATATAATTAATTCACAGAAGAAATAAATGCATTAAAAACTTATGTACAGTGTGTCATATATAATGAAATATAAAATGGACAGTATTGAAAATATCGAAAATGTAAACACTTTTGCTGTATAACCTTTTTTTTTGCTACAATAATGAAAAAAGCCCCCAGTACTTCCTGTTCTGGCCTTTATTTTAACCACTTGAAGCACTTGACTCAAATGCCATTCATGATGTGTCAAACTCCTGAACTTGGTAGCTCTAGGCTCTCTTCCTTTGCCTCTCATATTCATCAAAATGTACTGTAAGAATATGTAAGAAGATTTTTCATGACTCACACCAAATACGTTAAGTAAAATATGCATGACACTAACTTTCCATCTCTGCCTATCATAGATCTTCTCCTTAAAAAGGATATTTTTTCAAGATTTAAATAGAACCATACAGCCGAAGTCTGACAATAATTAACCAGTACTTTTCCAGCTCCCTTAACCCGCCTAGAAAATTCCTGGGGAAAGACTGTCTTTGTGGCATATATTTAGTTTGGAATAAAGTTTTCTTTCATAATGGATAAAACATGCTTGCTTTCTGACCAAATTCTTCCCTAATGATATGTAAAAGGAGAGAAGTGTTTTAGAACATCCAGAATCCATCTTTACTTATCAGTTATGAGACAAATAGAGAACTAACCTTTAAAACTGATAAGAACCAAAAAGTAAGGAGAATTCTTGTTGATTAAAAAATACATGCTGAGTTACTCCTCAAACTTAACCACAAAACATCTCAAACTTCAGAAAATATTCTTAATTGCATGAGAAAGATTTCCAAGGATGTAAGGAGCTTGTTTGCACTGAAAGTCTTTCTGGGTTTAGAAATAAGCAGAATGCATTGGTCTACAAGCACAGTTTGGTTGCAGCAGTATCTGCAACCATGTGAACTTTATGCTTTATGAGCATTTTTAATCTTCCTGTTACAGCTGTCTGACAAAGTCTTTCACTTTTCTCTTTCTATTTCTACATGATATATGCAATGTAGAACTGCTTTGTTGTATTCTCATAAATATGCTCTTAGATGTTCATTTGTGAATGATTCATGTTTGAAAATAAAACCTTAAGAATACAGCTGGTCAGAAATAGATTTTCTTTTTTAAATTATTATTATTATTTTCTCTTTTTAAATTGCAATTTTAATTTTAAAATAAAGATTATCCATCTGAATTTAAACACTTGATACTTAACAAGAGCTTTCTCTTTGAGATCCTGAATTTAGCATAGAAACACTTCCAAATGTTCAGTATTTCAGAGATACGTGTGGGTTTGTCAGTTCCTAATAAAACAACAATAACCTCATTCCTGCTGATTACACAAAGTCGAAGCTCCATCTTCAACCATCTACATTTCTCCTTAGTCCTCATTTTAGACAAAAAGTAGTTTGGAGACAATAATTACTATACTTTACCCACAGAGAAAGCAATCTGAATAGCTCCCTATATGCCCTTTAGTACTAAATTTCACTTTATGAGGTGAAAAATAAACCAACCAACACCTTTTTTCTCATGAATCCTTGGAATTTTAACAAAATTTTGACTGAGTCTGATGGAAACTATTTGGTGACATTAATGACCATTTTACCTCTTAGCCCTGCTTCTTCAGTGTAATCAACACTAAAAAGCCTCCAGGAAAATTAATGTAGACAGAGCTCTATGCTGTAGACAGGAATATGTTGTTTCTCATGTCAAAAGAAGCAAAGGCAAATGCCTTCTATGCCTTCTATTAGAACTGAATTTGCATATTCTGTGTTTTACACTATGAACAGATGAAGGTCAGCCAGTAGAAATCAGTTGTGTTCTCCTAGTATTGCTATCTATTAGACTGTACTTATACTGTAGGAGAAAACTTTTTTTCTTTTTCAAAAGCTAAGCATAGAACAAATGGCTTACAAAGTCCTACAAAATTTAATCTCATAGTATGGTTTTAGAATCAACAATGTGCATACATTTTGTGTACAAAACACAAGAAAGATCTAATACCAATCAAAATGTATCTCTTGTTAAAATTATAAATTAAAAAAAAAAATATTTTGCTTCTTGTTAGGATAGTGGAGAGAATAGCCACGAAGATAGAACAGTCACTGAAGTTCCAGGAATGCAAAGTTTGAGAAGAGAGATGTGTAGAATTGATTATGAGAGATCAGTCTGGAAAGCAGGTTAATCTGTAGTCAAGAACATGCTGTAGGGACTTCTTAATTTAGTGATTGTATAAGTAGACCAAAGATGTGCATCTTTGAGATCCAGGTGGATCCCAAGTACACCTGAAAATTAATGTTGGTCATTGGAACTGAACATAGAAACTGCTGTCTAAGATCTTCTGTAGAACTAGTAAAAGACAGTTAAAAAAAAAAAATAGAAAATAAAATGGATCTTTAATTTCCTTCTATAACGCACATTAGGAAAAGGTAGGATTGGCCTCTAATATTTGAGCACTGTAATTTATGGCTTTTGTGAAGCAACACATCTACATGAGTCCGAGGCTTCCAATTAACTCTTAAACAGACAGAGTTTACAGATTTTGTGTGAGCACTGAGGGCTTAGATTCCTATTTGATTTTGTAATCCACATTCCCTTTATCCCTGCAACCAGCTTTAGCTTAAACCTTGCTGCTTCCAGACACTTCTGGCTAAGTGTGATTGTCTTAGTTTCTGTGTTGTTAGACTATATGACATTTAATTCAATGAAGACGAATGCAGCCTCTGATTTAGGGTGCCGGAGGCATTGTAGGTTCTGGAATGGTATTTCTGAGAGGAAGCAAGTTGGGCTGTGAGGCTCAGGCATTTTTGTCAGTGTTTCTTGAGCATTACTTCCCTGTCACGAGTACAGTCTGGACAAGCAAATTATATATTCTCAGACGTTCGTTAGGATGGTTGTGAGATCATTTAAGTAAAGACAAATAAGCAGATTTTGAAGTGCATCTCAGCTTTCATCAGATGAAAATCTTATTCTACTTTATAGTTATTTTTTTTTTTTAATTCATGAAAGCAATGTACATTGGCTGAGGAAATGCTGTTTAGTTACTGCTTGTGTGACAGTTTCTTGGTGTGCATTCTAGCAAAAGGAAGAAATTGATCTCTTCCATGAAGATTTCATTAGGGATCATTTTCAGAGCTCTCTTGTTTCTCGGTGAAGAAGCTGAAACTTCTGAAAGAAGTGTGTTTCCTACCTTTGTTACCTACCATGCTGCTGCTCAAGAGCATATGCTCTATAAATAAACAAGCTCAGTAGAGCTCCATGACACTATTTTTCCTTCTATCAGTAAGTTGCCTCGAAAAGGCCAAAATGTCAGGTGCTACTTGACAAAAGGATGACAATAGAATATACTCCACAGCTTTTTGCCAGAGCTTGAAAAGCACAAAAGCATGAGAGGTAAATAAAGAAGCTAGCAGAAGCTAAATGTCAAGGGCAGAACAGAGGTGGATGTACTTGATTCTAAGTCACAATAATCTCTAGTGGACCAGCCACCAGGTAGCTGCACCTTGCTGTTTGTATAGTGGTTGCAAGAAATGGTGGAAGACACTGGGAATTTTTTACAGTAAAATACCCGTAACTCTGGGGTTTTGTTGATTTTTAGTCTTGTGTCTATTTTAATTGATATAGAAGAGCAGAGGAAAAATATCTTGTCTTCTATTCTTGTGATGATATCACCAAATTTTATCTAAGGGACACCAGTTTCCCCAAGTTTTAAAGTTAATAAAACCTTCTGTATCTTAACCTTACTTTAAATTAACTTATTAGAAATTATTTTGGTTTTATATTCCACATGCAATCTATTTTATTGATTTCTTTTGTGTAAGAATAATGCAAAGCGTTACTCAGATATTATGGGCTGTGTATCATTCACGGACTTTCTCAGGGTACCTATTTGAAAAGAAATAGAAATCACAGCTTCTCCTGTTATTTTCAAAGGATTTTGCTGGCTTTCACCCCTCTACAAATTGAAATTTATTATATTGCCAAGGGAAACAAAAACTCCGATTCCAGATACTCCGACTCTGAATTCCTGCTAGTCCTCCATCTGGAAGAGGTTACATGCATACAGCCTCTGCTTTCTCTTTCCATACTTCTGTATTTGAATCCAACTTTTTGAATATTTTACATAGATAAGTGTAGAAAAGCTAAGTCGTCTTTCCTCATTAATCTTCTGAATAGAAATGATAGCTGAGTAATAATGCAATTCCTATAGCTAAAACTTAGTTAATTCAATGACTTTGACAAAACAGAAATTAAAAATTAATAAATGATCAAGGCAATTTTAGAATCAGCAGTTTGGCGAACCGAAAGTCTTCTACTCCGACAGTATCTTTTGCCAATTCTGATTTCACAGAAATCTGAAGAGTACATTTCTGAAAGTCCTTGAATTTCTGCTATCAGTGGCACAGATGGGGTGATGAAGCATCTCAGTTTCCATCTACTGATCTGGGTAGCTGGTCGGGCAGGCTGCTCTGTGACCAAGGGCTTTAGAGATGCACTTGAGATTTTCTAAGGTTCAGGATTACAACTGAAAATGTGGTAGCACAAAACCAAATTACACTGAAGAGAGTTTAGAAATTTTAAACTCTTAAAGTGTTCCATGAGTAGGAATAACCTCTCTGACTGCTGCCCAACTTAGGAAAGGAAGAGAGCTTTTCTGTAAAATATGCAGAACAAATTTGTGACTTTATAAAAATGATGAAGAGTAATTTTGAGTATGAGGGAATTTTGGGGTAAATGCATCAAACTTCAGGGATTTATTTTCCTTTCCCTTGTTATAACTTTCATTTTTGTGGATGAGAAATTATCTTTTCAGCAGTCTTATTCAGAAATCTATAAACTCTTGCTCCATACGGACTAGCATAGGATCATGGAATCATAGAACTATTTCAGTCAGAAGGGGCCTTAAAGGTCATCTAGTGCCGTGAGCAAGGGCACCTTCCACTAGATTGGGTTGCTGAAAGCTCCATCAAAGCTGGCCTTGAATGCTTTCAACTTCTCTGAGCAACCTATGCCAGTGCCTCACCACCCTCATAATAAATAATTTCTTCCTAATATCTGATCTAAATCTACCCTTCTAAAGATTTGTTCCATCAGATTCTATTAAGGAAGGAGCTCTGGGTTCTGCATAGAAAGTAATGCTGAGGATGTTCCAAGTATAAAAAACAGAAAAGAGGATGAAGGCAAGGCTGCCACCAGTCAATATCTCACTAGAATTTCTAAGACAAAACATGTAAGCATGCTGGGAAGGGATTCTTCATTAGGGACTGTAGTGAGAGGACAAGGAGTAAGAGGTTAAAACTTAAACAGGGGAAGTTTAGATTAGACATAAGGAAGAAAGTCTTTACTGTAAGGACGGTGAGGCACTGGCACAGGTTGCCCAGAGATATGAATTCTCCATCCCTGGCGGTGTTTGAGGCCGAGCTGGACAAAGCCTTGGGCGACATGGTTTAGTATGAGGTGCCCCTGCCTATGGCAAGGGGGTTGGAATTTGGTGATCTTGTGCTCCTTTCCAACCCTAACTATTCTATGATTCTATGTTTGTTATTGCCACTACTAGAAAATAAGTTAATCTCAACATAGCTTTTACTATAAAAATGGCAATGTATCTCATTTTTTTCTTTTAACTATGAAAGAAATTTTAAAAACATTTCTATCTCTTAATAAAATATTATCTTCCTTTTTTTTTCAAGCTAAAGTTCATTTCCTCTTGGAACCCCATCTGTTGCATAGCTGTTTAAAACCCTGGCAAATTTCCAATTTGCTAAAATGAAGAGGCATTATTAAAGCAAAATAGTTTGTGTGTATCTTGGTGGATAAAATTTCAAGCTCAAAACAAGAACTTAGAATGTTTTGACTGGGGATTTCCTTTGGTTATGGTAACAAAAAATATAATAAAACATTAAAAGTGGAAGTTAGCAGTAGATGTCTTTCTCATTATATTCCATAGTAAATCTCTTAATCTTGATTGATTGAAGGCCAAAGACTTGTAGATTTGTCAGTGTCATGGGTTCAGCAG
>JAOEHY010044752.1:0-40791 GCA_025447955.1 Psilopsiagon aurifrons
TGTATTCTCTTCCCTTGTATTTCTCTTGTCATTATTATTATTAGTGGTAGCAGTAGTGGTTTGTGTTATACCTTAGTGATTAAACTGTTCCTATCTCAACCTGTGGGAGCTGCATTCTTTCGATTCTCCATGTAGAAAACTGAGTGGCTGATTTACGGCCTAAACCATGACACATGGATATTTTAGTGCATATAGAAGAACTGAAAAATAGAAGACAAGTCACTAGGGAAAAAGAAGTTTGTAGTGGCTGCATTGCATTTATGGGGCTCTTTTAGTTACCTAGGAAATAGCTCTAAAGTGTAATATCACTGTCAGATTAATTCCCAGAGCTACAGATGAAATTGAGTGTAATTGATGTAGACATATAATGACACTAAAATTTAATGATTAACAATCTGTTTTTCATTTAAAAAAAGAAAGAAAACCAGTAAAACTAGCAGTTAGTATACATTTTTAAAAGGTTTGCTGTGAAATAAATTCTGGATGATAAGGCTTACTTTGTTAGAGTGGCAAAAATCAATTCAGCTGCTGTAAAGGCAGATTTATGAAGTGGCTCAGATGGCAATCTGCAAAGTGTTGAAAATCACAGCATAAAAATATCATGACAAAAAACAACAGAGTGGAAGGGATTTGCTAAGCCATCAGCTCCAACCTCTTGGTATAAAAGGAAACTGTCATATGATTCTTCCCATAAATTCATCAATTCAGTTTAAAGAAAGTTATATTTCTGCCTCCACTAGTCTTTTTAGAAAATTATTCCATGTTACTTTTCTCTAAGATACGCATCCTCTGCTGAACTAATATCTGCTCACCAGTTCTGGTATAAGCATTACCTTTAGCTTAAGTATTAATTCTCCAGCATTTACTGTCTATAATATTCACAGAAGATTGTTCTATTTTTTCCAAGGTTTGCTTTTCCAAAATCTTTAAATTTTATTTTGTAAAGTAGGTTGTCCATTATGCTCATTATCAATGAGGCAAGTTCTTTACCTGTTCCCACTTGACCTCTTTAGCTCATGGTGGGAAGTGATGCCATCCAGAGAAGAGAGGTCTTAAGAGGTACATGGGTCAGGGCAATCCCAAGCACAGCTACAGGCTAAATAGAAAATGGACTGTGAGCAGCCCTGAGAAGGTGGCCTTGGGGGTGCTTGTTGATGAGAAGCTCAACAAGCCCAGCAATGTATACTTGCAGCTCAGAAAGCCAACCATATGCTGGGCTGCATCAAAAGAAATGGGTCCAGCATGTCAAGGGATTCTCCTCTTCCACTCTGCTCTTGTTAGACCCCACCTGGAGTACTTTATCCAGCTTTGGGGTCCCAAACACAAGAGCATGTGGTCAAGTCCAGAGGAGGGCCACAAAGGTGATCAGAGGGCTGGAGCACCACTCCTATGAAGGCTGAGATATCTGGGACTGTTCAGCCTGGAGAAGAGAAGGCTCTTAGCGAGACTTTAGAGCAGCTTTCTAGTACCTAAAGGGGGCCTACAAGAAATCTGGAGAGGGACTTTTTGTAAAGACATGTAGTGATAGGACAAGGGGAACGGTATTAATATGAAAGAGGGTGGAATTAGATTAGACATCAGGAAGAAATTATGTACTTTTCAGAAGGTGAGGCACTGGAGCAGGCTGCCCACAGAAGCTGTGAAGGCTACGTCCCTGGAAGTCCTCAAGACAAGTTTGGACAGGGCTTTGAGCAACCTGGGCTAGTGGAAGATGTCCCTGCCCATGGCAGGAGGGTTGAAACTAGATGAATTTTAAGGTTCCTTCCAACCTGAACCATTCTTTGAGTCTATGTTACATTCTATGTTATTAAGAAAATAGTTTATTGATTAAAAAAAAATGAAAACAAAGACAATATGAAATAGAAGAGGCCTTTTCTGGTTGTTGTTGCTTTTACTATTATGTTATGGACTTCCACATGTCATAAAACTGAATAATTAATATGCACTACTACAGTTGCTTATAAGTAGACTTCAGTTCTGAACGCATCTATTCATATAAGCATACATTTTCTTATAGATACACACATTTCCCAGATAGACTTGTTTTATAATAGACCATGTGGCAGAGATTTTAAAAATTTATTGGCTTTTTCTCTACTGTCTTGTTTTTCAACTGTATAGACATATGTGACTATTGAGGGAAATTGTTAAACTGCTTTTAGAACATTAGATACAATTAGCACTATGAAAACCTGCTTTGCTTCAGACAAATCTTAAGAAAAACTTTACCTGATATTTGGGGTGGAAGGAAGCTATAAATATGTTGTTGGGAGACTGCACTTAAATATTTTGCAAATGCAAATTTATCACCTACAGCATGGGTCCTCAGAGGTAAATAATTCACAATTCATATACAGTGAAAAGAAACCACAACTGGAACTACAGAAGCTTTTGGCATATTGACTCTATTTTCCTTTATGTGTGTGTGTGCAGTCATTAATTCAATTGAAGAATGCAGATGATATTTAATCAGAGCAAACTACAATTATAAACCATGCATGTCGGAAGGCTATTGATGGCTGATGTACACCATTCAACAAGATTTTTGACTGCTTCCCCTTTAAACAACAAGGAGACAGCGCTGCTCTAAGTAGACTGTGTAGAGGAACAAAGTGTGACAGCGCTGTGGAATCGGAGGCATTAGTTTTTATGCTCATTTATCGGGGAAGGAAGACTCATTAAACCAATGCAGCCTAGTGGTAGAGATTGGATGACTTTTAGACATACCTATATTTAGCTGAGTAAGTGTGGCGATTTTTGCTATTTGCTTAGCCTTGAGAATACCATTAGTCAAATTTTCAGGTAAAAAGAAGCTATCGATATGTACTTTTTTTTTTTTCCATTAAAAGCTATATAAATTTATTTTGCTGTCTTCTATCTCCAGAGGCTTTTTTAATGCTCAGTGAATATGCAAATTTCAGTGAAAATGGGAAAAAGGGATAAGCAAACTGTAGCATAAAGCTGGTTTCTGGTTTCCTTTTGTAAATCAGATGAAAAATAATAATAATAATAAAAAAAAAAGTGGGAGTTTCACTAGATTGGAACCAGTTTGTGATAGTCAGGAAATACGGTCAGCTGCTAGAAAGAGGAAAATTGTGATGTTGGGGAAAAAACCCAAACCAACAAGTGGGAAAGAAACCCCCAAGCCCCAGAACAAGTGACTATGAGATGAGAGAATATTGTAGCTCTGGTGTCTGGAGGACAAAATGTCCAGGCAACAGCAGCTATGAATCAATCTGCTTAGGTTTACTGCATGCTTTGGAAAACTTTCCTGTGTTTCAGCTGATTTGAGATAAAATGCATTTCTGACCCATGAAATGCCAAACATAACATAAAATTTGGTGCAGTTTGAAACCTATGTGCCACACTGTTGTCTTTTTTTTTTTTTTTTTTAATGAACTAATAAAGCACTGAGATTACTGTTTCTTTGAGACAGAAAACCTTAGGTAAGTGACAACTCCATGCAAAGATGTGTCTTCATGGTTATGGAGAAATAAAATGTCTTAAAGCCAAAAGATGAACGAAAGTATTTTATTATGTGTTTGTTGGGTTTTCATAGCTAAATTTGGCAATACTGCTCTTATTAATATTCTGAGTATCTTTTAACCTCCAATCACTTTACTACTTTGCTGTCATTTCTTTGTCTAATGCCCAGGAGTAAACAATTGTATGACATGTCACAAGATGAAGAATCAAGGAATCAAGTTAACTTTTTTATAAGTGGTTGTCAAAGCAAACTGGCAATATTCACTTTTTCACTACACTGCATTTTGTTTTTCTTTTTTTTTTTTAGAAGTAACAGATTTTGGTGCCTCTTATCAAACTAATTTTATTTTAATTTCCTTGCATCATGCTATTTTTTATTTTTTCTAAGCAAAAAAGTGCCAGTCTGATGGACAGTCTCCATTTAACTCTGAATAAATCAGCATGTAAGTACTTATTTTTGCCAAATGTGGCTTCTATCAGCTGTTGCATATTCAAATGTTTTGAGCTAATGTTAAGTTTTTTATCCCACTCATTTTTCCTTCCTCTTTTGGTCTTTGTAAAAACAGCTGAGTACTTTCCTCAACTCTATACAAAGACAAGACAAAGCTTAATATTAAAACATTTTGTGCCATCAGAACAAATCTTTGTCTCAAAGGCGTAATGACTTTTAGATGCAGAGGCTTTCTGGTAAGAAAGAAATAACAATTAAAAAAGGGCAGCCTTTCAGGTGCTAAATTAGATGCTCAAGATTGCCCATGATATTCCAGGAATAAAACAGAAATGCACAAGTCAGGAACTATGGTAGGAGAGCAGGAACTATGGCAGGAGAGCTGGAACTAGATGATCTTAAGGTCCTTTCCAACCGTAAGTACTCTATGATTGTGTGATTCTATAATCTTTAACAGGTTGATAACTGTAACACTTCATAGCTGTTCTTTGAGGCAAATGAAAGCAGTAGCAGCTTCAGAAAGTGACTTACACCATCTTAAGCTGACAGGAATCTTAACAGTGTGGTGCAAAACTATATTAAGGGTCTTTAATTTCTGGTTGAAATTAAAGGTGCAAGTTTCTGTTCTCTGAAAACCAGGACTTGGACAGGCAGCCTAACATGTGTCCACTCTCACGCCTCTCATTAGTCACATGGCTGGTATGCACATCTGGACTAGGGAAAACAAAATTGATACAGCATTCCTCATAGTTCATGGGAAATGCAACTTTCCCTCCTGCAGAATCTCACCCTGACCTTATTATCATTTTCAGAGACAATCAGTTGAGTTCCTACATCAGATACCAGAGAAAGATGACATATATCTGCCATAACCAGGGTGGAGCAGACCAGGGTAATACACCAAAATTTTGCAATGACTGTCATTTGTTTGTTTACACACAATACAGTCATTCCCTCTTCCCCCACTTCTGAGATCACAAACCTCTTCTTGTTGGAGAAGGCTTGTTTGTGCTATACAGTCCCTGAAGAGATCTTTCTGTATTTTACAGTAATGCAGATTAGCGCAGATTAAGGCAGAATCTGAACCTGAACCAAGTCAGCTATATTATATAACTTCACATATGACTTCAAAAGAATGGCCTTCCCAGAAAAATATATAATTCTCCATACTTGGGGGTTGGAACTTGACGATCTTAAGGTCCTTTTCAACCTTCACTATTCTATGATTCCATGATTCTATACTTGAATCTTGTTCTGCTTCTGAATGATTACGAATGAATGGTAGCAAGTATGAACACCTTAGCAGGCAATCAGAGGAGAAGTGAATTTTTTTTTTATTCCTATTGAGTTTGACTGAGTATAATTTTCTTAGGCTGAAAAATTGTGTCTACAGTTTTCATGGAGTGGAACAAAAAAAATATGGTTTTACCTTTTCAAGAGGCAAAGAGAACAAGTTTTAGAAAAGCTATGGGAAATCAGCAACAAGACACAGGTGGCAGCTAGTCCCAACAGAGTGCAAAGTATCATTGCTGTGTAATGGCATTGTGAACAAAAATAGACATGGAAAGAAGGCTTGGAAACAGAGAATACAGATTTTTCTAACAGAGAAGTCAACTTCACTGTGGATCTCCCCACACACGGACTATTCATTAAAAATAAAAAGAGTCTCCCTTTCTGTGCACTACACTATACTTTTCCTGTCTTACGCTCTACATAGTTGTACATGCTTTCATTGCATTTTACTGATAAAGAATAATATTCCTTTCTTATTTTCCAAAATGTTAGCTAAATTTAGACCTACTAAACACAGTGATACTTCTTTTTGGAGAGGAATCATTTTTATCCTTAAGACATTCCTGAGAAAAAAATATAAAAAAAAAAATAAAATTAATTAAGAAATATTTAAATTTTCTGCTTGCCACTCACATTACCAGAAAGAAAAGTTTGTTCCTAACTTGCCTTAGAAAATACTTTTTTAGATTTTTTTTTAGTATACATTTAAATATGCATGTCACAAATAAAATTTATTTGCTAGTCTGAAGTATGGTAGCTGCTTTCCATTCTCATTTCGTTTACCAAATGTTTGAGCTGACCATATTCTAGTTTATCTCATAACCTACTGTCTCTCATGCATGAAAAATGAATCAGCTGACCTAATCTAAAATGATCTCCACTAACAATTGTCTTTTTTACTATAACATAATTTCCTGAAATTCCTTCCTGAAATAAACTTATTAGACTTTTTTCTCCTTGTGAAAGAGGTGTTTGATTCAGAACATTTTTTCAAATTGTCTGAACTGTCATCTCAGCAGCATATACCATACTGTAAAGCATGTTTTTCTCCTCTTTTACATTCTAACTTCTTAATACACTCAAAATTACTACATTTGCTATGTCTTGAATTTCTTAGATGGAAATCTTGCTAAATAAACTCTCTCACATTTTTGGTAGGAATAAGGTACACAAACCAGGTCTTGGTGTAAATTATTTTTTTTTATTGCCCATAATCTTATGCTCATGAAGAAATTTAGAAAATATTATATTATAATGTCTTCTTCTTTAGAAAGAAATTAGTTTGTCTCTGTCAAAGACAAGCTAACTACTTCATTCCAGGAATAGGTTGAGTTTTATTGGAATCCTTATGGAACTTTTCAAGTTTAAATGGAACAATTATCACAGCAGACCTTTGGACATTTTTTGATGTCTCCAAACAGAGGATAAATTAAGTGCTTATGCCATCTCAGACTCCCTTACATACCTCCGAATGTCCCAGTTATGAGTACAAATCCCCACACTTTCAGCTTTACCTTTTGCAATTTACAAAGCTGGTTAAGTTTTATTGCACTTGTAAAGACTTCAGTATAATTCAAAATTAAATCTGAGCTTGAATAGAGATCTTGTTTTTGGCACATTATATCTAAAAGAAACGTACAGGACAATAATCACAGAAAATGTAAGGCATTTACATGGAACATGTACCAAGGTACTATACTTGACCTGAATAGTACTAAGCAACGCTGATGCTGTCAAGCTAAAAAGAAATCACACTTCAGCAATCTGACTAGGCTACACCTGAAGCTATAACTGATCATACATATAATCTGGAATGATACAAAGACAAGAATGTTTGAACTACATGAGCAACTACAATAATTACTGTGTACATATACAAAATACGTGAGCAAGACCTGTAGCTAGCTAGTAAATGTGTACTATAATGTGTGAAGTCATATCAAATACAAAGGACGTTGTGGCTAATAATCTGAATTCAAGCTGCTAGTTGGATAGGATACACTGGCTTTTGTTCAGTCAGCAGTATACCAGTGTTTTGCTGCTTGCCAATAAACCCCAGAGTTGACACTTCTGATACCAAGATGAATGTCAGCTAGTGAGTTCAGCAAACCTTGGCTGATGGGAGGGGTGAACGTGGAAGGAAAAGTCAAGATTTCAGTAACATGATTTGGAGTGAGGTACTTAGAATGCTTCCTTTTGTGGATTTCTTTCTCTACTAGGTGATGAAGGAGTTGGAGTGAGCGTTTCTTTAAAGGACTGAATTGTGTCAAGAGCAATGTTTCCCTGGAGGAATACTAATGAAAGTATATCCTTCCTCAATGGCTTCTTAGCAATGCAAGACTCACTGGGTGGAAAAAAATAAAAGCAATATGTTTCAGTAAAAATTGAGAAAAGAAAAAGCAATAAATTCCATCTTGCAGCGCCTAATACTGGGAAAGAAAGCAAGATGCAACAAAAAAAGAAATTGCATATACTAAATTGCATTCTCACTCAAATAAGCCTTTTTTAAATGCAAGACCAGAGAACATACAGAAAGAAGACCAAAGCAATTTTTATTCAGCCATGCAAAAAAAATCACAAAACTCCTGCAAAACAAAGAAAAGCTAAAGCATCAGTGTACGTTGAAGAGACAATAAAATTTGAAGGACATAGAAGATAACAAAGGTATTAAATTCCTGTTCCTTTTTAGCCATCATTAGCAGAGTACCTGACCTGAAAAAACTGTAAACCCCTTTGAAACCATCACAAGAGAAGAATGTGGACAGAGAATAATACCTTACTAAATAATGATGAGACAGTTAGACAAAACAGGGAGCTTCTTCATGTGCCTATATGTCAGCAGTGGAAGCTTTAAACACAGGTAATTAAAAAAAAATCCACAAAGTGACCAAGACTTAATTAGGATATTGTTTGGTAAGGAGAAAGAGAGTAATCACAAAAAAAAAAAAAACTTTGTAGAATTTTAAGATACTTGTTAAAATGTGAAGATTGAAGTAGAATAGGAGCAGATAAAAGTTCAACAATATTAAAGGCACAGCTAGGATTGTGTAATACGACCTTAAAATTTTGATCACTGTAGGCAAAAACTGCTGTTCTGAAGACAGAAAAAAAATAGAGGAACACCAGAAATTCAGCAGGATTTTCAAAAGCTGAAAGCTATTCCTTTTTCAGTAAAAGTCTTTAAGGCTAGTTTAATGGAAATCAGCCTTTTCCAAAGATCAAAACAGGTATTTATGCTGAATGCTTTAGGCTTAATGACAGTGGAATTAAAAATGTTAAAAAATAAGGAAAAGCAGATGAAAGTAGAACAGATAGGGAGTAATAAAACGTCAGTTTGAATGTGATTATTCCACAGGAACAGGTTAGGTGCAAGTACAACTCTGTTTTACCAAACAAGTGTTTGCATAAATTAAGAAAAAACCCTTGAGGTATCCAGCCCTGAAAAAAAATTATTCTGATGTGATAGAAGTGAGCAAGTGCCTGTGTTGTGGGGGAAAAAAAGAAAAAGTGGAACTATCCTTTTTCTGTTACTTGCAATCCACATTTGAGTTGCCTAAAAAATTCATGGCATTGCACTTGAAAGGAGTAAAATAGAATAAAAATTTTGAAACAAATGTGCTGGCAATTTGTTTAAAATAACTGATTTGTTCTGAAGTGTACAGAGGTGATTTTTCTCCAGCATTCTTCCTCAATCCTTCCATTCTTCCTCAGTTCCAGATAAGCAATTAAGCCCTCTTGACACTGTCACTGTGATGCAATAAAAAAATAAAGGCGAGACTAAAGTAAGATCATCTATGCACGGTAGCTTTTAAACTTGTGTTTATAAAAAGAATGAAATGCATGTTTCCTAAATAAGCAATATACTAAATATACAATTCCTAAACTTTTTATGCATTCACAAGAAAAAGAAGATCTCAGTAATGCATAAAAAGCGTAAGAACTCTGTATTTAGCATGATGGACAGGAGTGGTGTCCCTCAGGGATATGCGTTGGGACCGCTCTTGTTCAATATCTTTGTCAGTGACATGGACATTGGGATTGAGTGCACTCTCAGCACATTTGCTGATGATAGCAAGCTGGGTGGTTCTGTCAATATGCTGGAGCGAAGGAATGCCATCCTGATGGACCTTGACACGCTTGTGAGGTGGGCTGATGCCAACCTGATAAAGTTTAACCATGCCAAGTGCAAGGTCCTACACCTGTGTCGAAGTAATCCCATGCACAGCTATAGGTTGGGCAGAGAAGAGATTGAGAGCAGGACTGTGGAGAAGGACTTGAGAGTGTTGGTCAATGGAAAAATGAACATGAGCCAGCAGTGTGCACTTGCAGCTGAGAAAGCTAATTGTATCCTGGGCTGCATCAAAAGGAGCATGACCAGCAGGTGAAGGGAGGTGATCCTGCCCCTCTACTCTGCTCTTGTGAGAACTCACTTGGAGCATTGTGTGCAGTTCTGGTGTCCTCACCATAAAAAAGGCCATGCAACTGTTGGAACAAGTCCAGAGGAGGACCACAAGGATGCTCAGGGGGCTGGAGCACCTCCCTGATGAAGATAGGTTGAGAAAGTTGGGGCTGCTCAGCCTGGAGAAAAGAAGGCTGTGTGGAGACCTCATAGCAGCCTTCCAGTATCTGAAGGGGGCCTATAGGGGTGCTGGGGAGGGACTCTTTATTAGGAACTATAGTGAGAGGACAAGGAGTAATGGGTTCAGATTTAAAGAGGGGAATTTTAGATTGGATTTATAAGTAAGAAGTTCTTTTCTGTAAGGGTGGTGAGGCACTGGAATGGGTTGCCCAGAGAAGTTGTGAATGCTCCGTTGCTGGCGGTGTTCAAGGCCAGGTTGGACAGAGCTTTGGGTGGCATGGTTTAGTGTGAGGTGTCCCTGCCCATGGCAGAGGGGTTGGAACTAGATGATCTTAAGGTCCTTTCCAACTCTAACTATTCTATGATTCTATGATTCTATGATCAGGGTTATAACAAGTAAGAAAAACTTATCATATTGATTACAAAACTAGTAGGATCTAGTTGACTAGGAACAGGATTCTGCCAGCCTTTCATTGGATTAAGTATTCGACATTTCTTTTTTTCAACTGAATGTCCTCTTAAGGCTTTTTTTTAATTTGTTTTCATTTTCAATAAAGACAGGAAACAGGCGACCATTTTCACTAATGGGTTCAGATGGAAAACCAACAAAGAAGGTGAGTTCATGTAAGCATGGTGAGGGGGACACAATGCCATCAGAGTCCTGGATGAAATTCATTCTTTCTTCTCAATTTAAAGAAGTTGATGGTCCTGATGCACTAGGCTATTCAAGACTTGTGGAAAATCTTCTGTTCCTCTACCGACCCTTAGTTACTTCCCCTGCACACTGCAACTTTCACAAAGATGTCAGGTTTACCTTAAAGTATTTATGCTCATTTATTATTTTGTCGAGTTGCTGAAAAGTTTTGACCACAGATAAAAGTAAAATACATTTCTAAAAAGTCATTTTTTAATGACTTATTTTTTGGTTTTGGTTTTTTTTGTAAAATTTGAATGAAACCTCCTGGGGTACTCCTGTGGCCTAAGTATTCTCCTCAGTGACATACCTGTGACCTGGCGCAAAATAAGTTGTTGGGAAAGTTTGTAGAATAAGAAAATCTTTCATAAATGTCTTCAGTTTGAGATAAAAATTCCTCTTTCAGAAGGAAAATAGCCCATTTTTAATGAAATAATTTTGTGAAATATTTTGTGTTCTGATTAGCTCTGATTTAGGAAAAGCCTTGAAGGAGATATTTTTACACAGAAAATGTGCTATATGCTATTAAAAATATGCTAAACTTAGTAAAAAGTCTGGTAGTGAAGCCAAACAATGCAATTGTAACAGTCTGGTGCAGACAAGTTTTTTCAAGATTGAACTGTAGACAAGCAGTTTTGGAGACAGAGAAAAGCAGCCTTTCCTGATCTCTATATTCTAGTCCACTCTGAAAAATGAAGAAACAGATATTAACTAGTCAGTACATCACCTGTATCTTAGAGAATTGTTTTCAAATAGCTTGTACTTGCACCTGTGAGTGTATAAAGCCTCTAAAAGTATTTACATCTGATATTATACTAAAATAAATTATGTTCCACCAACAATAAGCAAAAAAACAAACCAAACCAAAGCAAAACAAACCAAAAGCCAAAAAAGTACCCAAATCCAAACAACCCAAACAATAATTATAGATTCTTCTGCTGACTGGCCAAATTAGTCTGTGTAGTTTTTCTTGTTACTGCTGCCATTAGTGTTGAGTGCTATTGATGTATCTAGAATGATATCCTGAGCACTCTGACTCCAAAGCTGCATGCAGAAGATAACTACAGGCTGTGGCCTTTGTTGCAGTTGATGCTGGGTTGGTTGGGTTTTACTCTTGGTTCCATTTTGGGTTGTTTTTTAATTTAGGGGGGTAGCATGTTGCAAATATTCATCTTGGTTTATTGCATACAAACACAGATTTAACCTATCTAATGATTAGCACACTGCCATCAGTCAGGTGTTAAGGTATTTGTATATATGGTAATGTGGTTGAGAGCAATAAAATTTATAAAAGTCTTTCTTTTTATTCCATTATCCTGTGATTAAAGCAAGACAACCTCTTTATGAGATCTATAGCTCTCTATCATATCTTCTGGCATCATTTCCTGTCTTTATTCTGGGATTATTCTACACCTCCTACATCTTTCCTTTCTGTACAACTTGAAAAGATTGCATATTGCAGAACTCACTGAGCAGCATCTTCTGTAAACTGAGCTTTCTTAAATTCTTTAGTTATCTGTTATATGCTGACAGAAGTCCTTTTGAAGATCATTTTCAGCATAGTTTTAAATGGAACACAACACTAGTGTTTCTGCTACTACCTTATAAATTATTAAAAAGGTTAATTTGTGTGGAAGCTCTCCAAAAAGCCATTGGTTATTAATTGCCTTTGTTCATTCTGTCTTTAATAATAAAATAGGCACCATTAATAAATGTGGCTTCTCTGCCTTAGGCATTATGTCTGCTTCTAGAACATGGGAAGAATCTTACGCAATTAAGCAATTAAGTAATCTTAGCCAATAATCATTTACAATATCCATTCATTAAAATTTGGCTTAGTATATGTTTCTCTTGAATGTACATGCTTTTAGGAATTCCAGAATAAAATTATTTGGCATCAAGCAATCAAGTAGATCTCTTCATATACCATATATGTGGTCTGTTTTATGTAGCATAAACCAGAATTACTGCACTCTATGTTAGGAAGTACACAGTATACACCTGAGCATTTTTGGTTAACTTTATTATTAAAATCTGCCACTCCAGCATAAAATACAAGGCTTTGAATCAGCAAAGTGCAATTCAAGTATCACAATACTAGCAATTTTTTTTCTAGAATAGAGATTTTTGATCTGGTTGAAGTAAAGCAATAAAAGATAATGAATTGCATATACAGACATACACCTTTATTAATTTGTGATCAGAGTTACAGACTACCTGATGGATAATAATCCAGTCAAAGGTAATAAGACAGAAAAGCACGTACTACCTTTTAATATTTTCTAGTTTTCTTCTGATAGTTTTCTAGCTTGTGCAATTAAAAAAAGGAAACAAAAAATTATGTACTTCTCAGATAATTATAATATGGTTTAGAAGATGTCATTTCCTGCTCTTGACTTGAGATGTAACCACTTTAGGCTAGGTTTCATTACCTGCAATTATGAGTACACTAAAAACACTAACACCCATCATTTTCTTGTGGTCAGTTTTGTTATTAAGTACTGCGAAATTTTTATAGAAGACATGCTATGTCTAGGAATAAGATTTAGTATAGACATTGCAGCTAACTATTTAAGTTTATGGAGTGTATATGAGCTGCAGAGAAATTTGCATTGCACTAGTTGCTCAAAGATCTTCTCAACACAGTGTTGAGACAAAAACTGACAAAGGATTCTGTGAAAATAATTGTTTCTTTATGACTACACTAGAAATAATGCCATAAGAAAAAGAACTTCAAGGTGAAAGATATGTCTTAACTGCCTTTATATACTTCTGGGTGAGTGAGCAATTGCTCCAGAAAGAAGTTACCCTCACATGAAATTAGAATTCATTTCAGAAACAAGGGAAGATTTACCTTGATTTAAATATCATAGAACCATAGAATCATAGAATAGTTAGGGTTGGAAAGGACCTTAAGATCGTCTAGTTCCACATGAATGTATATTTCCTGCCCTTTATGGATTTGGGGTATTGAGATATTACTGGGAAAGTCTTTTTGCATTACTCTGGTGTTTGTTTTTGTTTGTTTTTTCAACCTAAATCTGTTCAATAGTTAGGGATTGCAAAGCATTATAAAATGCAGATATTAGATAGCATGGCAATCACTTTGAAGTGAGAACACTGAAAAATTCAAGCTAGGATTTAAAATACAGTATCTGTTATGGTCTTAATGATCAATTCTTCTTCCAAATGTTTAATACTTTTTTTAAAAAAAGAATAATCTAAAAAAGAAAGTTAAAAAAAAAAACAAAAGAGAAACATTATTCTAAAAACTATTCTAGCAGAATTTTTATACTGAAATAAAATTATGTTTCTAAAACACCCTAAACATACCATCTTAGTGAAATTATGATTAGGGAAGACTAATACATATAGTCAGTGGTATAAAATGCCTATATACATAAAAAGTATAATGTATTTGGGACTTCATATACGCACGCACACACACACACACACACATATATATGCGTCCTGCAGAGATGTAGCTGTTTCACAGTTGCAGCTTCCTAGGCTGAATAGACTGGAACAAAAGTGTTGTAAAAGGCATGTGGTGTTACTGTTGAATTCTTTTACTATCAAATTTTTATTTTTCTTTCTATAATAGGTGAAATATACACCTCTGATCTCTCAAAATTAGATATGGAGCTCATCCATTAATTTAGGAAACCATTCATGCCAGTGTCACTGCACTCTTTCAGGCATTTGGGTTTTACTAAATTATTCATGCCCATATGTCAATAGACAATGAACATGAATGTGTTTAAGCAAAATGTCAATGACTGAACACCTAACATATTACTTTTACTTTTACTTGTCATGTTGCCTTAGTGATTGCAGATACTGCAAGAGATTTCCTTTAACTCATTTCAGAAGATTCTTTGTTTTTACAGAATAATGATTAAGGTAAGCAGGAACACTTTATTTCATTTTACAAGTTTAACTCAAATACAATCTTTAGCCACTGAACTAACAGAGGATTCAATAATTGTGAATGTAACAGTATTCATCAGGTCTGTGAATGAAGAGTAATTATTACTCTTTCCTTTCACTATGTAGCAAATTACTCTGGTAATGGAGGTCTGAGGAAATAAATAACAGACTTTCAAGCTAGAATACGTTGCTAGTCTCAGAAGGTCTGTCTTGTGTGATTTGGAGTCCCTGCTGGTAAGCTATTTTGCCATCTACAACAGAAGCGAAAGGTCATGCTTTAAACAGCACAATAAAAAGTTCAGCTCCTTCTCCCTCATATGCGAATGCCTTGATGTTCATTTTATATTAGGTGGAATTTTCTTTTCCCTTGTTGTTCACATCAAGGCAATGAGCTATTTATTTTCCCTTGTTGTTCACATCAAGAAAATGAGTGATTTTTTCATTCAGCTAACTTTGTATATACTGTCATGTTCAAATATTGTATGTCATATTACATACAATAGTATAAAGTATTATGTTCTTACCTAGAGAGAATATGAAAGAGCATAGTTAGTCTCATTATCTAGTTAATACTTTCCAATCTCTGTTTAAATTAGTTTGTATTACTTATCTTTACCCTTACTTCTAACAGGACTTTTCTCTTTGTGAGGTCCATATACTACTAATATTTAGAAGAATCTGTCCATGAGAAATCCCAAACACAGGCATTAAATATATTCAAACATAGTAGTAAAGTATGAATCATATTTTAAATACAAGCCAAGTCTTGAAAAGGGAGAACTGCCTCAGAATCAAAACTATTCAAAAAAACTGTACAATTAATCCTAGAAGGAATATGTATATTTTAAGATTTCTAAGGCAATAAGCTAGGTGAAATAAGTCAACTAAAATAATCTCTACAAGGCACGAAAGGGACAGAGGAGAAGGTTGATTTTGTTGTGTTTTTCTCTAGTGAATGAAAAACAAGTTCTCTGTATAAGAACTAGAATTTTACCAGTTCTCTGTGGCTCATCTATTTTCATCAACAAATACGTCAAACATAGAAAATAAATGACCTCTACAAACAAACACTGTCACAGTGCAATTTAAAATCCACTTTTTTTCTTGATGCCTCCTCAAACCCAATTAACTAAGTTATAAGCTGGTGAAGATGCTTACTACTTTTTTTTCCTTCCCCATGGGTCTATTTATGTATTCTGTTATGCATATTTTAAACATTGGCAAATTTGCATAGTAGACAAATAATAAAAAATATTTGCTGCAACATGGTTCTCAATTTTTTGCCCTTTCTTCCCCCATATATACTTATTTTGTGACTGTAATACATTTTTTTCTAGGGCGTAATGCCATGGGTAATGCAGAATAAACTCACATCAGAAATGCGTGTGCTCTGTGTGGGTGCATTTTGTTCTATCAATTATTTGTTTGTTGACTGTTACAGTCCATTCAGCAATTGGATATCAAAGAAATATTGAGTCATGTTTCCGCAACTCAAGCAAATCAAAACTGCTATAAGCTGTAATTTCATTTCACTTGAAATTCATTTAATAATCTACAGGCACAGCTGAGAATTTTGTGAAGAATTGTTGAAGTCCCTGGCTACCTGAAGAGTTTCTCCTTGTGAACTTACATGAAAGAGTTAATTCAGGGCATTGTTCAATTTCCTCATCTGCATTCAGGTTGGTGCCATAAGCAGAACAAAATTTGTTTCAAGTAAGAATAATGGTTCTCTTGGGAGAAGAAGTGGCTAGCCCCTGGTTTTGACATGATTTGTGTCAGATACGGCCATTAGAAAAACAACAGCAAAGCTTTCATTTGAAGAAACAGTTCTACTGCCCTTGAGAGAATGCTATGCCATACTCCTTGTATTGCAATGTTTTTCTTTATATATACATGCATATAAAAATATCCGATAGGATTCTGATGCTTCACCAAGTAAGAAGCTCTGAGCTGTATGGTCTCTTTTGCTGCCACCTGACACAGCATGTGTGTTCCTGTATCCAGTGTTTGGTTGTGTACTTCACTCTCCAGCAAGGGCTGTGCCTGGACTATTCAGCTTACAATAGTTGACATGATTACTATGTCAAACAAATTGAAGTAAATACCCTTATTTTATCCTTTAAGACCATACAGCAGCTTGTGATAAAAGTGAACATGCAATGCAGGTATTAAAACATGACCCAAACCTAACTGTTGCTAATATCTTAGAGCTTGTACGCAGTCTCACTGATTCCTACACATGAGTCAGAGCAATCACAGGCACAGCCACAGATTGGACAGAGAAGAGATTCAGAGCAGCCCTGTGGAGAAGGACTTGGAGGTGTTGGTTAATGAGAAAATAAACATGAGTCGGCAGTGTGCGCTCGCAGCCCAGAAAGCCAACCGTATCCTGGGCTGCATCAAAAGGAGTGTGACCAGCAGGTCGAAGGAGGTGATCCTGCCCCTCTACTCTGCTCTTGTGAGAACTCACTTGGAGTATTGTGTGCAGTTCTGGTGTCCTCAACATAAAAAGGACATGGAAGTGCTGGAACAAGTGCAGGAGAGGGCCACGAGCGTGATGAGGGGACTGGAGCACCTCCCGTATGAAGACAGGCTGAGAAAGTTGAGGCTGCTCAGCCTGGAGAAGAGAAGGTTGCATGGGGACCTCATAGCAGCCTTCCAGTATCTGAAGGGGGCCTATAGGGATGCTGGGGAGGGACTCTTCATTAAGGACTCTAGTGATAGAACAAGGGGCAATGGGTGCCAACTTGAAAGGGAGAAGATAAGGTTGGATATAAGTAAGAAGTTCTTTACTGTAAGGGTGGTGAGGCAATGGAATGGATTGCCCAAGGAAGCTGTGAATGCTCCATTGCTGGCAGCGTTCAAGGCCAGGTTGGACAGATCCTTGGGTGGCATGGTTTAGTGTGAGGTGTCCCTGTCCATGGCAGGGGGGTTGGAATTAAGTGATCTTAAGGTCCTTTCCAACCCTAGCTATTCTATGATTCTATGATTCATCTGGTGTTCAGTAGCATTTTATGTAGCAGTGAGCTGGCTCTATGTCTCATTTTGTATGGCATATGTATATATGAAAGATTCAGACTTTGTGAAGGACAACTTGCCTTTTGTGGGGTCATTGGAACATACACCTTACTTTATAGTAATCTGTGAAATTATTTGCAGTGAACTGTTTACATTTGAAGGAGATTTTAACCCTGACTCATATGATTAAGGATGCCATCAACCATCCTGCCCGCAACTCAGATGTACCCTAACTTTATAACAAATGCAGAATAAGACCTTCAGTAGATACTTTTGGCTTATATTTAAGATCAGCTATGTTTCTCTGTTACCTGTATTTTGCGTTAATGTGCTATCTGTATTCATGACATGGTAAGGTAGCTGTCCCACAAAATTAACAATGGAAAATCAAAAGATAAGTGGGGATTTAAAGTTTTGATGCAAATTTTGCATTTTCTACAGAGATAGGAGGCACTTTTTAAGTAATGCAATTAAAGAAATTACCATTTGAATGTTGCTTTGATGGAAAAATCTTTAAGCAGTTCAGACTTTTATTTTAAATGATTTACTTGACAAAAAATCCCAAACCCCTTTATCATTAGTTCATTGAGCTTGCTCAAAATCAATGTCTACAGGAACCCACCAAATTCTCATACTATTATTATTTTGTAATCATAAACTATTACTATGTTTATGTCCACTAGAATAAAATAAAGACTAAAAGGAATTTCAGGGATCATTTAGACCAATTTCCCACATTTGAAGGCTTTTATGTCTTAAGTTCTTCCACAACCTTTGCAAGCTTCATATACAATGAGCTTGCTTATGGCCCCCAAAATTCCTCACTGAAAGCTTTCGAAACAGTTGTTTCTCTGATAGTTCAGCCTAAGTATATTCATGGCCTCTGAATATGCATTTGCTCTTCTTGCTAGCATTGTTTTTCATCCTGAATAGCTTTTCTCCCTCTCTGCAATTTGCCTGTACTAATGTATTTATAGAAAACAATTATATATCCTCTTTTTGTTTCACTGGGCTAAATCCTTATGCTCTGAGAAATCATAATCTCCCCAGATAAAATCGGCTTTCTTGACCACAGGTTATTATATAAATTTCTTTGCATTTTTTTTCCACATTCTAGATGATTCTGTAAGATCATAAAGTTGGGGGAGTTGGGGGCTATATAGGATGGGGGGAGCATAACCTCGTCTACTTTTCTGAGAAATATTTGCCTGATAAGCTGTATAACTGCATCTGTATTTTATCCTTGGCTCAGAATCAAAAATATATTGTGACATTTTCGCTTGGTCATTTTCAAGTGGTGGCAGACAGATTATTACAGAAAATCTTTTGATTAATCCCTTTGTATTAGTTACCCATATCACACAATTACCCAGTTTTTGACGTAGCTGAAATGCATGACTTGCCCTTAAACTAAAGAATACCTTACTGTTCTTGATCCTCAGCATTTCCAGCTCTTTTTGTGGTATTGCATTTTCCTCACTGTACTGCTGCCTGCAACATTATGGCCATGTACCCCATCCTAGTATAGCCTTCTGGTTTGCACCATGACAAAGGTTGGCAAAAAGGCAAGCTCCTCTGCTTAGTTGTGCTGCTACATATGGCAGCTCCAGTGGTCTATGTTGAAAGATCTTAACTATGACCATGGAATTTGACAACTGAAACTTGCCATTTTATCCTCAAATCCCAGTGTGGTGTCCAGCAACTCTGACTAGACTACACCTTTTATCCTCAAACTTTCTTTTCTAAAAATGGTACCCAATGACACTGTGTAAAAATAGCATCTCTCATGCGCCTGCATACTTCGCAGCTGGATATAAAAAGTATCCTAGGGCTTCTGAATGCAATTATCTCTCTATCTCTTCAGGTTAATTCATGCATTGTCTCATCCTTCCCTTCCTTTCTCCTAACTCTAAAGCAGAATACAGAATCTGTAAACCCTGAATGCAGACCTCCTGACATACTTTGCCGAACTTTCTGGGAGCGTGGTTTGTAAATTATATTAAGCCTTTTTTCCGGTTTTATAATGATAGACCACTGGCCAGCCATGAAGAAGGAGGCTTTCTTTTTGTCATATACACATAAAGATATCCCCTATTTATGGTATACTCTCTCAACAGACCCTGCAATTTCAGCCAAAACACTGACCTGCCAACTGTGATCAAATAAATTGCCAAAAGGCATAACAAACAGCATTCAGCTAGCCAGAGGACAGGATCTGCCAAAGATGCGTCAACCGATCAATTGCTAGTGGTACTTTAGTTAATTGCTTCATCTTTAAAATAATGCTTTAAAATAAATGCTGCTTCTGACCATATTAAGAATCAATCAGTTCTTTGCTCTTGTAATCTTTTTGCCCAGATGTATTTATCTCTATAGTCTACATCCAGTCATCATGCCAATGCCTCTTTTTTTCTGCTGCTCTTTCTCAGCTGATGATCTCTGACATACAGCTCCACACAGATTAGCTCACATCATTCCATCCAGTCCTTAGACATCTGACAGTTCTTCAGTTCCGGTTTTCTGTCATTTCAGCTGTCGTTAACCCTAAAGGTATTTATTAGCTTCTTTGTTTAGTATGAAAAAGAGCTACATTCATTTTCACCAAATGCATATGGATTGTTTGTAGCTCACCAGAAAAATTTAACAGAAGCCGTTCAGTATCTAGCCCACCAATGTTATACTGAATATTTATGCAGAAGATGCATACAGTTCAAATTAATATTATAAGTTCATCTTGGAAAGTCTTTGATGGGCTTAATGATATTTTAACCAGAACACCAACATCGGAAACCACTTTTTTTTTTTTTTTTTTTTTTTTTTTTTACGTCTACATTTCAAATCTGTGAATTTGGAAGGGATTCTTTGAAACTAACATTTCCAAGTTCTCCTGTCACTGACATGGCTGCACAAGAAAGTTGCACCAGATAATTTTAGCAAAGCTCATTAAATTTGATTAACTGCACCTTTGCATATAACTATACTTGTTCTTATTCTGCTTTAATTTATCTCAAAGTATCCAACTCTAGGTTTAAATCTAGCCATAATGATACACAGTGTCAGTGAAGAAAAGGGGATTTAGTTAGATCATCTCACTTGTCATTAGCTGAGTGCAATGCACTCCTCTGGCTACTCATTTTTAGTTTGTTATTACATCTACTGATTAGAAGAGACACAGTAGCACTAATCTTAATCATGTACCATTTTCCTAATGCCTGATTTTGGGGAATAGGGACTGGGAAGGCAAAAGACATGAAAGTGTTACAAACCTGTAGGCACTGGGAATAATTTTAAACAGAGTCCAAAAGTGATAATCAAAGAGCAGAACAAAAAGCAGAAGAAAAATTTCTCTATAGCTGAGAATTTCTTTGAACTCTCACCACAGTAAAACAGCCTTTAAAGGAGAGTGAACAGTTTAGGAATTACTTTATTCTCCTTACAACTTATCCCTTAAAAGAACTGCCAAAGCCAACAGCTGTCAGTTAAATTCTGTGCTCATTACAGACAAGGCTACTCAAATAAGTGAAGGCTTTCCTTTTCTGCTGTGTGCGCATCAGCTGGTAAAAAGTGTAAACAGTTGATGGGCAACACTCAGGCAACTAATCCACAAAGTGAGAGCATATATGATTTAAAAAACAACATCTGTGAAGTACTGTGTACAGTTCTGGTGTCCTCAACATAAAAAGGACATGGAACTGTTGGAATAAGTCCAGAGGAGGGCCACGAGGTTGATGAGGGGACTGGTGCACTTCCTGTATGAAGGCAGGCTGAGAAAGTCAGGGTTGCTCTGCCTGGAGATGAGAAGGCTGCGTGGAGACCTCATAGCAGCCTTCCAGCATCTGAAGGGGGCATACAAGGATGCTGGGGAGGGACTCTTCATTAGGGACTCCAGTGGCAAGATAAGGAGTAACAGGTTAAAAGTTAGTTCAGGTTAGATATAAGGAAGAATTTCTTTGCTGTGAGAGTGGTGAGGCACTGGAATGGGTTACCCAGGGAAGTTGTGAATGCCCCGTCACTGGCGGTGTTCAAGGCAGGGTTGGGCAGAACCTTGGGTGACATGGTTTAGTGTGAGGTGTCCCTGCCCATGGAAGGGGGTTGGAACTAGATGATCTTAAGGTCCTTTCCAACCCTAACTATTCCATGATTCTATGATTCTATGATCTGTAAATAAAAAAAGATAGTCTGTGTTAAGATTTAGTGAGTGTTTGCAAGTATTGGAGTCTGCAACTTTTCTTGCATAGATGAGCATGGTTCAATTTTAAGTCATAGCAACAACCTCCTCCAGTACAGCTACAGCTGGCAGATCTCCTAACATTGGAAAAATCCTTCTTGCAAGAAGGTCACTTGGCGGTTTCTCTGTCACAAGAACAATGTTATTGTTGGGATTAATGAAAAGAGCATTATGTGACAGTGTTCTGCAAGCTTCAAAAAAGTTTGAAGTCCCAAATCAGAAAGTTCTCTAATCCTTTTAAGCCCTGTGGGAGACAAAGGAAACCTGCAAATTAGTACTCTGACACTAACTGAACTGGAAGGCAAAATCTCACCACCTGAGATGGCCTAAGAGGCAGAATTTGAGGCTGATTGTTAGAGGCAACTTTGAATTATTTGAACAGGCAGTTCATGTTGGGACTTGGTACTGAAGTTCAGCCCGCTCTGTCCCCACTAGGCACAGACAAATTAGTTTGGCTGATGGATGCAGGGCAAGGTGTTTTCCTGCAATCCATGTACAAAGCACAATGTGGTAGTCTGCTCAGAAAAGTCTCAGAGAGAGAGGGAGGTTAGCCTGAACAATGGCTGAGAATTGAACCTCCTGTGGTTTTATACTGAAACAGAAATGAAATCAAAAGATCAGTGTTAGGATTTGAAAAATAAAAGTTCCAGAAAGAGTCTAGGAAGGGAAATTCAGACTCAGACACTGCAGCACATCTTGAAAATCTCATATTCAGCAAATCCTAGAGACAAAGAGGCAAGTCATGCTGGGACCTCCTAATGTTCATGCTCTTAAGCAGAATGCTGAATTTGGATGGATGTTGTCTGGCAGGTTAGGCAATCACTTACCATCTTGTAAAGTTTCAGACTTGCAGGCTGAATATTGGCATAGCTTGATGGAAAGATTCAAAGTAAGTGATGCTATGAGGCGGGAGAGGGAAGCTTTTGCTTATGTTAGGTAATCTGCTAGCTTAAAAAAAGGACAGAAAGTAGAATGACTGAAATAAAAAAGAAATATTAAGAACCTGTCTACGTAATAACAAAGCCTATTTGAAACCAGAACTATAAATAACTATTAAGGCTATGAGAAAGCAGATAAAACTGAATTGTGATGAGTTGCAGAGAAAAACTATAATGATACATCCATTAATGGGTTTAATTCTTTTTGGTAGAAAGGAAACAAAAAGGAAACAACACTTGTGAAAAGAGATTTGATAATTAAAGTACAAAGAATTTTGTCACTGTCCGTGTTAAAGTGATTTTGCTAAAGAGAGGAAAGGGAGGAGCAGGCAGAGGATAAGAACAGAAGCAAAGGAATAATGTTGTATTTTCACCCAGTGTTTCCTATTATTATTTGGATGCACGTTTTAGCTGATAGCTTTCAAAACAGTATGGAGTGCTTAAGTGATTTGGTACTGTGAAATCAATGAACAGTTTTCCCACAAATGGGTTTTAATAAAAAACTTTTTAGGTCATATAATCTTTACAAAAGGCTGCGCTTTCAAATATATTCAGGATCTTGCTCCCTTGTGAATTTTCACTATTTGGAGAGGAAAATATTTTATTATGGGAAGGCATTTTGTATTTTCAGGCCATTTTCAGGTCGGAAAATCTGCTAATAAGTGGAAAGCAAGCTCTATGAGACATTTCCTGAAACAATACTGTGAAAAAATTAGCATTTTTAATACACTTTTTTAATATACGGGTGCTGAAGACACTCTTAATAATAACTATATGAATAAATGGTTCTCAAAATAAAATTTGGAAGAAATAATCATTTGCACCAATGAGAATTAATTTGGTTTGATTTTTCATAAAAGCAGAGGTTTGTTTGGAAAAAAATGTGAATTATATTTTCACTTTTTTTTCAGTATTTTTCTTAACTTTTAAAAATTATTTACATATTTTTAATCATTTTATCTCCTTGCATAATGTCATGAATCTAGACTTATGAATTTAGTTAACCACAGTCTGCATGTGTGCACGTACAGAATATGATCTTCACCAAGTATGCTTCCACACCTTTTGTTACCAAAGAACAAGCCCAGAGACTTTTTAGTTAGTAGATCTCTTTACTAGCAAAAAGTGACAGAAGGAAGAATCGCTCACTAAGGCCAGTTCAAATTTTCCAAGTGACATAAAGTCCCACTAGCGAATAATTGCTTGCTTATACCCACCTCATCCCTCCATTAAAAAAAAAAAAAAAAAGAAATATTAAGCTTCAAAATCCAGATTTTAGACCTGAGAGTACAGTTTCTCTTGAACAGCTCAGTGAAATGGTGATTAGGATAGGATATAAGTTTTTGTTCTGAAGAAAAAAAGGGGATTTATGCATCCATTCGCTACACTCACTGTCAGGTTTTAGTACTGAGATTTCTGGTGGCAGCTGAGGTCTGCAAGAGAAGACTTTATCCTGGTATTTTTCCTTTACTTAAAAATCATTCAGTGACATTATAGCCTCTGCATTTGCTGCTCTCTGATACTAGTCATTTCATTGGCTCTGTATTCATGTAAGTACCTGCATTAACGGATTGGATTGCTCACAACTGGACTTCAATTTTGTGCCATACAAATGGTCTTTGACTTTCAAGACTTATTGATTACATTTTGTAGTTGGTACTTTGCCTTCATAAACCAATTAATATTATTGG
Organism: Psilopsiagon aurifrons; assembly: GCA_025447955.1. Classification (NCBI taxonomy): domain Eukaryota; kingdom Metazoa; phylum Chordata; class Aves; order Psittaciformes; family Psittacidae; genus Psilopsiagon; species Psilopsiagon aurifrons. The sequence continues at coordinate 24,306 of JAOEHY010044752.1, forward strand.
AAATTCAGGTGGTAGACTGTGCTGCGCTTCTGTACACATCAGGTACTTCAAGCTGGTAAGTGTAAAACCATGAGATGAAGCTTTCAGAAATGTGATGGAGAGGTACTTCTCTTTCTACATTCTCTCCCTCAAGCACTATACGCTTTTGCTGTCTAAATAAAGGACTGGGAGATCTGCCACTCTGAAATAACTGAGGGATACTAGGTGATGGAGAAGCTGCTAAAACTGGTTAATTATAGGGATACTATTTCATACTCGGCTGAAATATTTGCTGCTTATGGCCTTCAGTGTAAAGGAAAATAACACCTTGAACTCATCACTGGTCTGTTTCTAATCACATTTTCAGACTTCATATAACACTGGGTTATGTCTGGTCTCAAAGCATTCTCAAAAAGACATTACAGTGCTCCAGTCTAAATGACTATGTACTCACACAAACAGCACCAGCACTGACAAAGATCAGTTGCTGCCATGGTGGTAGGAGGATTCCCCCACAACACCTGAAGTTTATAAACATGCTACTTTCCATTCTTGCAATCTACGTATTTTAAATAATAAACCCCCCCCAAAAAAAAAAAAAAAAAAAAAAAAAGATAGGAATTGCCATACCATTTTTGGTAAAAGTCATAATAATTTACCATTTTAGGGTATCCAGAAACTTAAATTAATGACAGACTTAAGAATTTGCTTTCATTAAAACCTAAAGGGGATAATATAAGAAAAATATGTTAGGTTGAAAGAAATGCAACTCCCAATTCAGTTACAAGCCTAGAGGTCTATAGATTTGCTTTAAGAGATGCATTCAATGGAAATTTGATAAATAAATGAACATTTTGATTTAATTATACTAGAAAAACAAAATGTTTTAAAAATCATATGAATATTCTGCTAAATGTAAACAATTAGGTCATTCCTAGCAGACTGTGCTGCATCTTTACCCAAAAGTACAGCAACCTGTGGGAAACCTTTTCACGTCTTTGTTGATGCATAGTGATTCCAGGGAGCACAATACAAGCAGAAAGCGAGCACAGAATACAACTGTGTCTTAGAGTATGACTGAGTCTTCGCTCTGAGGAAACATACTGCTAGCTCTAAATACATAGCAGTTGACCAGCAGACATATTTTTGCACCATTCTAGGAACCATATTAACAAATACTGCCCTTACCAACATTCTTGGCGTACATTTGTTCTGACTCACCTGTAGAAGAGTACATAAGGAACTAACAAACTTTACCTTCCTAGGGTTTGATTCAGGCAAGATAATACTTGCAATTATTATCTATGAATTGACCTATTTAATTTATTGGACTTGCTCAGTATATGCATCTGAACAAGTGCACATGCAGTTCTACTATCATTCTGAATCTTAGGTATTATAGAAAGATTTTCATTATCCATTGACACTTTAGACAGATTTTGAACAAAGAAATTTTTTATTCTGATTATTTTTTTCCCCTGGAGCTGTGTAACTCAAAGGCAAGGTTTCTAATGCCAAAGAAGCCTTTTGAGGTAGAACTTTGCAGCAATATTCCTTAATAAATTACATTAATATAGCTCGATAAAACTCTACTTGTTATTCTGTAGTCTATGTTTTTTTTTTCTTTTTTTTTTTTGTTATTCTGCAGTCCAGTGTGTGGGCCATGATCCCTCTCTTGAAGTACTCACTAGATTCTCAATTTCTCTCACGTTACAATAGCTCTTTCCATATCCTGTGACTTACTGCTTTACAAATTCTTTATCTTTTTCAGGGCTAATGTTGAATCTCCAGTTGTTTTGGGGTTGTTTTGATCCAGTTTTGACTAAAAGGTGGTCTGTTATCCTCAAGACAGGTGTTTTCCAAGATTATATGACTACTACCAGCCATGTATTTTCATGTAATATTGTTTTTACAGTTTATTTGAAAGTACATCTCCTAATCTGCTTCATATGCACATGGAATATTATATTCTTTACCTTTTTTTAAAATGACAAATAATTTTTACTGCCAAGGGCAACTAAGAGCCATTAAACACAGCAGTCATGACCTATTCTTCCAACCAATAGTTTCTGAAACAAGATTGTGAGTTAGAAACAACAGAATTTTGCAGAAGGTTTAGGGCATATCTGGTAGGGATGGGTTAATTCAGCCCAAGTGTAATCTCAACCTTCAGAATTGCATGTCCACCACTGACATCTGGTAGAAACTAGGGAGAGTAGCAACTTAATACAGCTCCTTTACTGAAGTGAATAAATAAATTGCAATGAGTTTGGACAACTAAAGAATTAGAATCTGTTACTGTGAGCAATAAGTCTTCCTTCTGATTGCCTGTCTTTGATTTATAGATTCCTAAGGCGCTTTGTTAAATCTAGTCAATTCAGCATACATTTTTTCCAAGTTCATTCCAGATCAGAGTTTTCATCAGTTTCTTCTTCCCTTCTTGTGTTTATTTTTCACCTTCCTTTGGGACTACTCAGTTTCAAGAAGTCATTGCAGTTCTGAGATAATTCATTTTTTTTGCCAGTGAAAGAATTCTACAGTAACAGAACATGCCTTTTACAACATCTTTCTTCCAGTCTGTTCATCCTAGGAAGCTCTAACTGTAAACCAGCTACATATTCAAGGGACAAAAGTAGAAATCTGAGCTATCAAAAGAAAAATGCATTAGTTATTTTTTTTTTAAATCCTGACCCAGACCATGATCATATTGTAAAGTTTCACTCTGTTGCATGAAGGCCACTAAAGTTTTATCTCTTACAAAGTGAAGAAAAATGAAGAGTTACACCTACTGCTTAATGGACTCTACCAAGACTAATGCTTGTTAGAAGAACTAATCAACACTTCAAATAAATACTGGTAGAATTCTTGTAGTCGCAGCTTTGTAAAGATGAAATTATTTTGAACAGTGCCTACAGACTATTAAAACAAAAGTGTTTTCTTTCATGATAAAGCAAGTATGTGCCATGGGTTCAGCAGCAGCAGTCATTTTTCTCCTTCTTAGTAGTTGGTGCAGTGCTGTGTTTTTGACTTGTGGCCTGAGAACAGCACTGATAACACCAATGTTTTTAGTTATGGCTTAGTGATGTTTGGTCTGGTCAAGGACTTTCTGAGTCTCATGCTCTGCCAGGAAGGAGGGGGAGCAGGGAGGAAGCAGAGACAGGACACCTGACCCAAACTGACCAAAGAGGTATTCCATACCATAGGACTTGGGGGTATTGGATGATGGAAAAATGAACATGAGCTGGCAGGGTGTGCCCTGAGAGACCACAAAGACAATAGTATCCTGGGCTGCATCAAAAGAAGCGTGGCCAGCAGGTCGAAGGAGGTGATCCTGACCTTCTACTCTGCTCTCATGAAACTCACTTGGAGTATTTTGTGCAGTTCTGGTGTCCTCAACATAAAAAGGACATGGAATTGCTGGAACAAGTGCAGAAGAGGGCCATAAATGTGGTAAGGGGACTGGAGCACCTCCTATATGAAGACAGGCTGAGAAAGTTGAGGCTGTTCAGCCTGGAGAAGAGAAGGCTGTGTGGAGACTTCATAGCAGCTTTCCAGTATCTGAAGGGGGCTTATAGGGGTGCTGGGGAGGGACTCTTCATTAGGGACTGTAGTGATAGAATAAGGGGGAAGGGGCTCAAACTTAAACAGGGGAAGTTTAGATTGGATATGAGGAAGAAATTCTTTACTGTAAGGGTGGTGAAGCACTGGAATGGGTTGCCCAGGGAAGTTGCAAATGCACCATTCCTGGTGGTGCTCAAGGCCAGGTTGGAGAGAGCCTTGGGTGATATGGTTTGGTGTGAGGTGTCCCTGCCCATGGCAGGGGGTTTGTACTACATGATCTTAAGGTCCTTTCCAACCCTAACTATTCTATAATTCTATGATTCTATGTTTCTGTGATTGGTGATGTTTGAAGCGCAAAATATTATTTTACTTTTTCGTATATAAAATTGCATGATATTATATTCTTATGTCACAGTAGACAAGGTTCATCCAAAAGTTTGACAAATTTTCTACTGCTGCATATTCCAGATTCCTAAAAATAATATGTTTACAGTTATTAGAGCATATTCACAAGAGCAGAGGAGAAATTTGGATGTACCAATGGATTTGGACGTACGGATGGATTCGGTTAGTATAACCAGTGATTTACTGACATTTCAGATCTTTTGTTACACTTATGGGCATTAAATACTTACAGCAAGCTATCTCAATATTGCACAACCTTTTTTTTTTGGCAACTCATGCACAGTTTTACTGCTGTTTCATTAGCACTTTCTACTGGTACTCTATTGAAATTCAACACTGTATTGAAAACAGCAGTATTCAGTTGTTTTCAGGGGAGGGTAGATATAGCGTGGCAAGTTAATTTTTCAAGTTACATTAAAAATCAATTTATAGAAAAGAAGTAAAGATTACTGCCTTCCAATGCCACTTCTTCAGTCTTAAAAAAAAATAATTAACTGGTCTTTTAATTTCCCTGGTGCTTTAGTTATAGTAATGGTAAGTTGATGAGGGAATGAACTCTCCATGAACACTCCATTCATCTGAAAGATGCTTATTTTGGCGCTAACAAGTTTTACATCACTTTTACTTTGAATATGCTGCACAGAACAATGTAAGGTAAAATTTGTCCTTTGTGTGTGTGTCTTTTATCTGAGAATCAATGGAAGATAATTTAAGGATGTTTGTTTTTTTGTCACGAAGAGATGCTGCCATGAACTTCTGTCAGGGCTGGATCATGCACAGAGCAGATGACATGCAGCTTATTCACACCCATATTTATATAGACTCAGATTGAGGCCTGGAAATTTACATTACAGGAGGCAGTTACAGAGAGATGGTTACTACTGTAGAATACAATGCAGGGGTGTCTTTTGTATAGTCTGACAGTAATCTTCACCATGACTTCAAAAAGGTTATTTAATAATCCAATTTATTTTTCTGATTGACAGCAATTTAGAGAGATTAAACAAAATGCTTCTCATCACAGCTTGTCATCGCAAAACATCTGGACTGTAAGACATCATGTAATTATTTACTAAAGTGATGTACACTGGCATTCATGCGATACAATACCTGAGCTTCATGTGCAACTTCCTTAATCTCTTCACTGATATACCTTATCAATATCAAACTCTTTCAAAGCTGTTTTCAAAGCTCATCTCTCCTAAGTGTTTAATTATGCTGTCTTACATGACTGTTGCCTTTACCACTTACCTTTATCCTAATCTACATGAATAATGCACCACAGAAAAATGGTCATGTGTAACTATAGCAATAACCAAAATAAGCACAATTATTGATTTGTATGCAGAGGAACTATTTTATAATATCCAATGCTTTTTGTAAGTACTTATAGCTGCTGCTTCCTACAGTATCAAATAATCCTCACATTATTGGCCTCAATTAGCAACAGCAGCAACAAAAATATTAGCTAGAGTAATAGGCTTGAATATGAGCTCCAATTTTAAAAGAGTGGACTTGGTCCACCTTCTCTTTCTCATACTTGCCTGCATTTCTATTCAGCATAATCCTAAAATGTAGCTCTGTGCCAGCATAAAAAAAGATTTCATCATCAGCAAGGCCAACCTGAGTGCTTTTAAAATTAAAAGCACCGCAATGATTTTTCCTAAAAACATAGAAAAAGATGCCTGCTATCTGTGACCTTGTGAGTCAAGTTGCCTATATCTGAAATTTTATAGCTGAGTTTAAAACTTTACAATTTTATTTCTTCTAATTAAAAACTCTGTATTTTTACGGAGTTTATAATGGAAAGGATAGTATATTCTTAAACTCATTGCAACGAAATATGTGGTATGGCAGCAAAATCTAGTAACAAAAATAGTTTGCAAGTTTACAGAAAGCTGAGAAGGATTTAATTTGTTGCTTACAACAATCATGTATGTGTGAGAATACTGTAATTTCATTATATGAATTTCTTAATATGGATTTTCACTATTATTCTCAAATACTCTCTTTTGTGGCTTGGATTCATTATCATTCTCAAATTCAATGATAAAATCATTGGGCCATGACTAGGTACCCTCCTGAAAGGTAAGCCTAGAACTAGAGCAGCCACCCACTCTTTTTATCCATGAGAAGCAAATCTTTGGATTTTGGTCCATATAGAAGTGGTAGGAAAATCTTTGTAACACTGCAATTTCATTTGTAAGATAGTGTTCAATATATGCTATCATAATTATTTGTAGATGAACTATTTATAGGATAGTGAGGCATCTTGCAACTGAAGTAAGAAAGCAGCAAAGCCTGGGAGAACATGGCTTCGCTTCTTCATCATTTATATCACAACAGAATTATCTTTTTTTCTCCTAAACACAGAGCATCAGGGAGTATGGATCTTTGTACTGCCTGAAAAATACTCCCATGAATCAGAAGGTGAATGTAGAGTGAAGGGAAATGAGTGTTCAGTGTTTTAAAACATTTTCTCCTGAAAGAGAAATAAAGTTACACATTCTTTGAAAATGTTAGAGTAGAAAAATTCATCAATCTTATTTTAATCTTTCCACTAAGAAATATTCTAGATTTTAAAAATTCCTTTTAGATATTTTTGTTTAATGATGCTAGAATTTCTAAGAAATAGAAGCAAGTTAATTAATTCAGTGAAGAAGCGATGAATTTGCAGTAGAAATAAAGTATAAGGAATTCCTCTGAGCTCTTATCCTTGAGAAAAAAATCTGTAAACATGGACAAGAGGAAAATTAGAAGCTGCAGTCAACAACACGTGCTTTGTCATCAGGCACATAGACTTATACAATTTAAAAAATGTTTGTCAATATCTCTATTTGGTTAGTACAACCATAAAACTAGGTGATGCATTCTTTAAGTGTATTTGTGATTAACTTTGAAATTACAAACATTAGTCATAAAAATAATCTAATATCCGTGAAAATATGGTTATTATTATTCCAATCTTCAGTGTTTGCCCAACCAGCAAAACATTCAGAATCATACAGAGGATATGTTTTTCCACATATATAAGGCTTTAGACATGTCACAGTATGTCACTAGGGAATGCCTGTACTTCCGCTACTCATCCAATCTATGAACAATACATGAAGAAATATGTTATTGCAAAACATTCCTTGAATTTTATAGGGGAAGAGCAAGGGAAACCAAACTGAGAACTTAATGAGGAACCCGACTTTTCTGGTGACATCAAGAGTAAGAGCAAGATTGGTTCTTAAGAAAAGGGAAGACCAGAGTTTAGGGATATTGTCCATTGTCTAGGGCATATTTTAAAAAATGTAATACTTTCAGCCAAAAAAGAGAGGTGGTCAACTGTTAGCATTTAAGATTTGGAGCTGGGGCTAGTGACTTGATGTTGATTTGGATCACCTACTCAGAGTGGAAAGGTATCACTTACAATGGCTTGAAGTGGGAAGACCTGGTACTCTCAAATACTTCACAGAAGAGGACATTTGTGAATGTCTGTCTCAGAAGCAAAGATAAAAGTACAGATTTGCAACACGTTTTGTGTGAGTAATAGATGCTGCAGAACAATTACCAAAGATTTGGGGGAAGCAAAGGTTACTGAAATACTTCAAGATTGCAAACTCCAGTTTTACATATACGTAGCTTGGCCATTACAATATTAATGAGACGCAGTAGTGTCAGGATAGGGCAAATTTTGAATTCCTGCATGGAAAATGGTTACAGTTTTGCTTCCACACAAATAAGTGTAGGAGGCAGATGTAATCTACAAAATATCCAGTGTGGGGGTAAAGTTGAAAAAAAAACTGTCCTGCTTTTCAGTCTGTGCTTGCTTCTGTAGAGCTATCATTAAGCTGAATGCAAGTCAGGACAGCAAACTAAGTGCTGAGGCTCAGTCAGCGGCTAAGGTACTTAAGAGAAAGAGCCATCAATGTTTGATATCATGCATATTCAGTTTTAACACCAGAATTGTGCTGGGGCTGGAACTTAATTTGGAAGTCTTTCTCTCAGCTGCTCTACTTAGCAGGCACAACTACAGCCTAATGTCTCCGGATGAACAGTGCTGTTTGTTTGTTGAAAAACATTTTCAAAATAGCACATTGGAGTACAGCACTTCAGGTTAAGGGCTCTTATGCAAAATTTCCTCATACATGCATGTTATGTCCGAGGTGAGGAACCAATGCACACCACTGACCTTTTGCAGCCTCAGGACATGAAGCAATGACGTACTGATGTCTCACAACTACCACAGAGGTCAAACCAGGGCTCTTACTGTACATAGCGCTCCTCAAAAGGATGCCAACAATGTCTGACTATCCAAGTAACTTTTCCCTGTAAGCTTCAGGGCAGAAACAGTTCTCTGAACCTCTCCTGCTCAGGGCTCAGCAGCAAATTGTATGTTTGAACCCTTCTCTGAAACGAGTAGTCCAACTGTATCAATACAGGGCAAAAAAGTTAAACAACAAGAAAAAAATAAAAAGAAAAAAAGTAATTCTGCAGTTTTTTGAGTATTTCAGGGTTTTTTTCTTCTGTAGAAAAAAAATCCTAGCAAATCAAGAGGCACCTGGTATAAATTACCCAAAATCATTATTAGAAAAATCATTCGATAGTAGGAATGGTAGAGTGGTACAAAGGTATATACATATACCTGTCAAAATGTGAGTTCATGCAAGTCAATGGTATGATATTAAGAAGACTTCTTTTCTTCTTGCTCTCCTGTTATTGCAATATTAGCAGTGCTTTTGTGAAAAATCATATTTTTCCTCGAGTTCAATAGTTTCCTGGAACAGTCAAATTGTACATCCACCTATGGCATTGCAGTTTTGTGCTAAGTTGTGTTGACTATTATGAGGGAAAATATTAAGCATGACAACCCTCAGCTGTTAGCAAGTAGAAGTATGGAATTTGCTCCAGAGAATGAACTTATTAATGTCAAAATCCTTTTTAATAATATTTGAATGAGAAAACATTTGATGCAAATGTCAATGGCAATTTCAACCCAATTTTATTTCTAGATAAAGAAATACATATATATAGCAATTTCAAGTTCATGGTAAAGGGGAATGGCAAATGAGAACATTTCTCTGTGGACGCATGACTCGGAGTCCTTCCTTCAATACCAGAAAGACAACTTCATTTTTTTAAGATGGTTTTAGCCTTTTTGACAGTGGGAGAGATTATAGAGCTGAAAATAAAAAAACCCAACCAAACAAACAAAAAAAAACTCTATCAAAAAGCCAATGTGTCTTTACCTTGGTGACATTGCTTCTTTTATTTCGAAAAGATTAAATGTAAATGTCTTTTAATGCTTTTGGCTTATCAGGCTCATGTGAAACTCCTGATAGGCAGTACTGTCATTTTTTTCATTATTTTTACTGTACTTACTGTACAATGCATTCCATGTCGATCATATGACATATATACCCATTTGTTTTATGCACTCCAGTTACCAAAGGACAATGAGAATTTCATGTTCCCTTTGAAGAAATTCTGCTTCTGGTTTAACAAGAACATATCTTAAATCCAGTGTTCCTGATCCTTTACTGCATCTTGTGTGACTGCGCTATCTACCTATTAAGATTATACCTACCTAAGAAGTTACTCGCAAACTGGAACATTTCAGTGTATTTTCACCTTTCAGAAATTGGTTTGGAGCTGTAGTCAGAGGCTACTAAAGCCTGAGGGAAAAATACTTCATGCTAAAATGTTTTGTTTTGGTTTTTATTTTTTTTATGCTTTTGCTGCAAACATGCACATTTGAATTGTAGGCAAGACCTTGACCATATTGCCATCTTTTCACCCACTGCCCGTCTTTCCCAACCAAACTGACATAAAACTTTTCCATTCAGGCAATTTCAGCAATGCGGTGCTAGTTACTATGGGTTTAAAACCAGACGAAGTGAATTCCTCAGCTCAAGCTATGCAACATCAGAACTGAGCCTGATCTAGCTGCCAGCTCACACTAAACCCAGAAGCTCACTGCTGTTTGTAATTCATGAAGGGAGTTTTCTAAAAAAACCCCAGTGAATAAGTACACACTACAGACCAAGGGAAAAAAAAAAAAAAAATGCTCAAGGTGCCATTTTTGGAGGAAAGAAATAGAAATGTGTTTTTAGAGGGACACTTAGATATTTTGGTTTAGTTGGGTTTTTTGGTTGGTTTGGGGGTTTTTTGGTTGGGTTTTTTTTTTTTGTTGTTGTTGTTTTGGGTTTGGGTTTTTTTTTTTATGGGTTTTTCTTTTTTTTTTTTAATTTCTAGTTTGAATTTATTTAATAATTTTACTTTATTATCCCCAAAATAGTAAAAAATGACTACAAGTCATCAAACCTTAAACAATGCAGAGCAAATAATGGGGGCTTTAACAGTGGATTTTGACAAGTAATATTCTGAAACACTGACATCTCGTGGCTCGCTTTAGCAATAGCAGTGTTCTCCTGAGGTTCTTGTCCTTTTCTGGATGAAGGTCAAGCAGCGCAGATGATGCAAAAGACTCAAACTATATAAACATTGTCACTCCCATTTAAAACCCAAACTAAATCTGCTTTCTAGCTCTATCATTAACAAAGAGCAACATAGAATTAGCTTCATAAAATAGTAGGGTAAATGCCATATTAAATAGTGCTAAAATAAACCAGTTACAAGTATGCTGTAATTACTTAGAAATCATTTTTTTCATTAACAGCATTAATTGGTCAGACTTTTTGTTAACTACAATGGGATTTGTAATTCAAAAGAACTATGTCAGTAACCAGTCAAATAATTTAAAAAAAAAAAAATTAAAAAATCATCCAGGAAACCATGATGACAATTTTGAAGTGGCTTCATTACTGGAGTACACAGCAAGGTGATCACCATTAAGCTAAGCCAGTAGTGTACTCTTGAATACCAGGAACATAATTTCCATACTGCCTACAATGAGTAAGCTAGTGTCCTGTTCTCGTCTCTTCAGAGCCAGTCCCAGACAAAAGTCAACCAAGTTTGGCTATTCCAGACTTTCAGGAAAATGACCTCCTCAAGCATTTAGGAAGGATTTTGTGATTTGAGTTTTGGTTTTGCTTTTTGTTTGTTTGGGTTTTCAGATTTTTTTTTTTAATTGTTTTTTTGTTTGGGTTTTTTTGTGATTGCTACCACTGGAATACCTCTTGAAGACATTTGATCTTATTTCTCAAAATATAGTAAAGCTGACATAGACAAAAAAAAAAATTCCAAACAAATTATTTAGTCACTCACAACCATTTTTTGTTTGGTTTTACAACCTGACTACCTGCACTTCCATTAGACACAATTATCTCTCTGGCAGTGGTATTTAGAAAGTCCTTTTAAAAAAACATGAAGCCTTCATTCTAGACAATTCACCCTTCTTATCTCCATTACATTTTAATGTGGTTTATATGAATTTCCTCTCTTCTCCGTTTCAGCAATTGTGTCTTTTGCCAATAGCTGCCTATAACAGTATTTCCCATTTGGCTAACATAATTTTCATTGTGATGTTACCTTGCTGACCGAGAGAAATTGGTCTGATACAGGCATCAGGAGGAAAATGAGTGACAACTGTGCTAGAAATAAGGGTTTGACATCACTCACTACGTATAACTTCATGTTAGTGAAAGAATATAAAGACAAGCTGTAAAGCAGAATCAGAACTATTTAGACTAGAACAATTGGCTTTTTCAGTTCTAGTCCAAATTCTGAGTTTGATATTTTAACACCAATTTTGTTAACAGCAATCAATCTGTTTCTCTCTATTCTGGAATTTCATGAAAAAATTAAAGACTATCAGTATTCAATTACATGACTAATGGGAGCAAGCAGAGAAGGCAAAAATTTGAAGTAAAACCAGTCTTGATGAGGAGTGAATGCTTGAAGCAGAACCAATTCTACCAGCACTAGAGAAACATAATTTTCTCCAGTCACTTCACATTATAAGCTAGGAGAGCCTTAGATTTGTCACTGCCACCAGAAAATACAGAAACTATGGTTGTCAAAGTCAGTTTCTTTTATCTGTCTATGATTGGCAGGAAGGTTGGGATTTCTGCTATCGTAGAACTTTGTCTCTGTGATTCCTACCTTCAAGTTATATAAGATGTACCTCAGACTATCATAGAAGCTATAAATGTTGACAAACAAGTCAATTATCTGTCAAAAGATGACTTTCTGTAAAGGATTCTTCATTTTTAGATGTCACAATGAGGAAGAAACATGTTGTCTTTGAGCTGTTTTGCTCCCCAAGTATCAGACACTGTTCAGGCTTGTTGGAAAAGAGTGACGACCTTCTCAGAAACTAAAACTCTGAAGTTCCCACCCAGAAGAGAAAATGTGAAATCTGCGTATTTTACTTCCTCAGGAACAGAAGAGCAATTTAAATCATTTTTCTAACTATTTAGCCATATAATCCTACATGCATCAATATTTCAAACCAGTTGTCCACAGTTCCCAACAGCATGATACGTATTCTTTACATGTGCACTTTAAGACTGGTCTTTTCAGATACTTACCACTGCTGTGTTAGAAAAAAACAGAAGTCTCACTTCATGGATTGTATTTCTTGTTCCCTTGTACACCATCAGAACTATAATATGTTCCCTCAGAATGGGAAAACTTAGATTTCAAGATGCTTTCCCTTGCCTTTTCTGCTCAGAAAGCAAACTCTGCTTTCTGTGCAAAATGTAATGTACTAGAAATGTTTTCAGATCTCACAAAACCTTAACACTGAGTAAGAAGAAATAAACATTTAATATTCCAATGAGTCTTTTTCAAAGTTCAGGGTATTGATCAGAGTTCAAGTGGATTAACCATCTACCTGGTTTCTGTGCTTCACACCAGTGCTCTAGCTGTCATGTATATTTGAAATTTTGTCTTTGTGTTTAAATACAGGACTGCTGAATGGAGGCAATAACCTTGAAATTTAGAGATCACTGAGGCACTCACATTCCCAAGGTTGAATAATATCCATGTAAGGTTGTTTAAAGACCATTCCAATCAGAATAAATCATGGTGATCCAGGGAAGTACCTGATAATAAGGAAGATTGAATTATGCCCATTTTCAAGAAATACAAGAAGGATCAGCCTCACTTCTGTCCCCAGAACGATAGAAAGATCACAGCACAAACCTTCTAGAAATAGGCTTTTCCAGGTGTTTTCTTGTAGAAACTCAGAAGTCGTCTGCTGACTGTCAGAGGTCCCGAGGCTACGCTATTTAACTATCACCCAAGAGGAAATGTAGAGGGACAGTGTTTGCAAACCCTCTTATTACAGCAGAACATGAAACCCAGCATAGAAGCAACTGAGAAATTTTACTGCACCTAAAAAAAATAAAATGCACAGCAGCTGAAAATCAAATGTAACTGTATGGGGGCATGCTAGAATTCTGGGAACAGATAAAATACTTTTTTTTTTAATTGAAGTATCGTGAATAAGAAGAAAAGTAGGAGATAATAACAAACTGAAAAACATAAAGAATTTAAAGATTTAAAGTAACTAATAACATACAGTACAAGTGCTGAAAAAGTGAAAATATTTATTGCTTTGTTGGAATTTCTTGATACCTTCAAATTATATTTCTGTGTCTTGCAAAACTTCCATGTGTCTTGACTAGCAAAGTACATGTTGTTTAAGATACTTCTTCATTTGGATTTCAATACTACAGAATATGCTTCTGTAGCATTGAAATCTGCAGTATTGAATTCTGCTTCTGTCACTCAGAAGATTATCAACTGTTCACGTTGCTAGATAGAGCAGTGGCATAATGAAACCCTGAAAATAAATTCACTTATCTTGATTTCTTGCCTGTACTTCTTTTTCTGTGTATCTATACACAGAGAAAGAACATGTGCATACTGTTGAGAAAGGCATACTGACCTGTGCTACGCAATGTTATGCTGAGATCACTACTTGAATAATCATACCAAGGAAAGAAAAATACATTTGCACTTCATACTAGCAAGTCCAATATTACAATTTTTCTCCTTTGACAATGTGGGTTTTAGTTTTAACCCTACCTTTTCTACTGCTGAATACTGAAAATATGAGGTAAATATTGCTTTTTGGAAGACAAAATGATAATAAAAAAGGCAATGAAAATATCAAATCAAGCAGAAGACACAGGCAAGTGTGATTTAACCCCAGCCAGTAACTAAGTACCACAAAGCCACTCACCTCCCTAAAGGCCTGTCTTTACTCTGAGAAAAGGAAACTAAGTAAAGGTAATTATTTCTATAGTTGCTCCTGCTGAACAGTCCTAAGCACTAACAGAAATTAAGCAGCATGATATGAGAAAACTATCTCACTTACTTCCGGGTGAACTCAGTATGCAATACACCCAACAACTCTTGATGTGAATTTTCAAATGAGGTGCACTAACAGGGCCCAACTTCTCTTCATACCAGCCACGTATGACTGGCTTAGACATATACATGATGTAGTCTATTCGAAGCAAACTTCTCAACTGCCAACTGATATCAGTAGAAACTTATGCGCATAGATGCCACTGTGATATTGACCTCATAAGCTTCAAACATTCAGAAAAAGGGTCTGATTGTACAAATCACTGAGACTCAGGGCACTTACCTCCTGTTGAAGAGAATTAAATAGAAGGAATCAGAGACTGATGCTGAAACTCCTGCAGGCTTAGTTAACATAACTGCTGAGGTTCATTTCAAGTCAGTGGTAGCTCTGGTCTTCAGCATGTCTTTTTCTCAGAACTTTAACTTCTAAATGAGTTTCAAAACTACTAACTCTTTCTCCACCTGACACAGATGAACGTGAAATCTCTTCACTAATAGTTTTCATCCTGATTTGTCTTCTGGCAGAACAGAATCACTTGGTATACACTTTTATGATGCATAAAATACTTTTAGTTTCTCCTTTTCCTTTAAAGCAATTTACTACTAATTATGTCCTAAAAGAATTAAACCATGCTTCTAACATCAAGCATTAAGAAATCACTTGAAACTAGAGAATGCATAAAGACCACTATTAAAACTTAAAACAGGCATACATGTACACACAGCTGCATGGTTTTCAGTAGAATCAGAGCTACTTGTCTCTGCGTTTACTTTCCTAAGATCAATAACTTGAGTGTTCATGTGCATCTCATATCGTCTCCTTAGTTTCATTACAGTAGTGCTTCCAAGTTAATTACTAAACCTGTTCTCTCCCTTCTTCCTCCTCACCACAATTTCCAATTCTAGGATATCTACAGCACTATCACACCATGTTAGAAAGCTAACACCCTTCCACCCAGGCACAGCTGTCTTCCTCTTTGGCTTGTCTTTTCAGATAGGGCATCACTGTTAGGAAGTACCTCATCTCCTTAATGAATTTGGACTTTAAATAGAAGTTATGTGCAATAGATTTCTTTCAGAGTTTTGGTGGGAGGGCTGGAACACCTGTCCTGTGAAAATGAGCTGAGAGAGTTGGGCTTGTTCATCCTGAAGAAGAGAAGGCTCCAGGGAGACACTAGAGCAGCCTTTCAGTACCTAAGAAGGCCTACAAGAAATCTGGAATGAGACTTTTACAAGGCCATGTAAAGGGGGAATGGTTTTAAACTGAAAAAGGATAGATTTAGATTAGATGTCAGCAAAAAAAAATTTTCACTATGAGAGTTGTGAGACACTGGCATAGGTTGCCCAGAGAACCTGTGGATGTCCCATCCCTGACAGTGTTCAAGTCCAGGCTGGATGGGGCTTTGAGCAACCTACTTTAGTGGAAGATGTCCCTGCCAGTGGTAGGGGGGTTGGAACTGGATTATCTTAATGTCCTTTCCAACTCAAAACTTTCTAAGATGGCAACCTTATGAAGTTTAACCATGACAAGTGCAAGGTCCTACATCTGGGTCAGAGAAATCCCAGGCACAGCTACAGGCTGGGCAGAGCAGCCCTGAGGAGAAGGACTTGGAGGTGTTGGTAGATGAGAAAATGAATATGAGCCGGCAGTATGCCCTCACAGCTCAGAAAGGCAACTGTATCCTGGGCTACACCAAAAGGAGCGTGACCAGCAGGTCAAAGGAGGTCATTCTGTCCCTCTACCCTGCTGTCATGAGACCTCACTTGGAGTATTGTGTGCAGTTCTGGTGCCCTCAACATAAAAAGGCCATGGAAGTGCTGGAACAAGTGCAGAAGAGGGCCATGAGGATGATCAGGGAGCTTGAGCACTTCCCATATGAAGAGACACTGAGAAAGTTGGGGCTGTTCAGCCTGGAGAGGAGAAGGCTGCGTGGAGACATCATAGCAACCTTCCAGTATCTGAAGGGGGCTTAAAGGGGTGCTGGGGAGGGATTCTTCATTAGGGACTGTAGTGATAGAATAAGGGGGAAGGGGCTCAAACTTAAACAGGGGAAGTTTAGATTGGATATGAGGAAGAAATTCTTTACTGTAAGGGTTGTGAAGCACTGGAATGGGTTGCCCAGGGAAGTTGCAAATGCTCCATCTCTGGCGGTGTTCAAGACTGGGTTGGAGAGAGCCTTGGGTATCATGGTTTGGTGTGAGGTGTCCCTGCCCATGGCAGGGGGGTTGGAACTAGATGATCTTAAGGTCCTTTCCTACCCTAACTATTCTA